>JAGFPH010000650.1:383178-420067 GCA_018207615.1 Philaenus spumarius
ATAAATTATTTAAACATATCTCTTTATCTCGGGTAAAAGAATGCCTGACTGTTAAATAGGCAATCTTTAAAAACTACACTTAAAACTATTATAACAGGATTATTTATTTAAAACTAATTTCTATACTGTCCCAAAGTTCAGAAAACTATGAACAATCGGTTTAATTTGAATTTATACAGCTAAGTCTATTCACTTTTGATGGTTCAAATTTATTTACAATTTTAAGTGTGGATATAATAATTGGTTGGATATTACCTTGTACTTATTTGATGGCTGTCTTTTAATACATTTACACAACTGATTATTGGTTGTATTTTTTTAATAATACTACCCTGGAATGTACTGGTTATATTTCTTCAAGTTAGGAACAATATGTTCACTTTTTATTTTTAAATTTTTTAAATGTAATTTGATGAAACTGGCAAATACGTCTGCACTTGATGAATACTAATAAGGGACGCCCACAATATTTTAAGCAATGGCGCTCTACAATTAACTCACGGCCAATACTATTATCGTATCTAATATTCTATTCTCAACAGGCATACTTCTTGGATCACGTATACCATTATTTTTTCTAAAATATGTTTTACTGTTCTTAAATCTGTAGATTCTACTTATTTTTCAATTGTTTATCAATATATCCAATTTTAAATTACTTATAACTGTTTTTAAACTCGAAAATGTCCATTTTTTATATTTTATCCACACAATGTACTTTCATCGACGTCATCAGCAAATCAGCGGCTTTTTACCGTCAACCATGTAACTGATTTAACAATAACTGAATAACATTCCGTAGCCATAGTTTATTTTACCATGAATACCAACACTCCGTTCTTGGTTATGTTACAACATTCTTTTAATTTTCTAACACTGATTACTTATTTAAACTATATACAGTGCTTTTTAATCAATTTCTATTATTACTTACACTAAACATGATTGAATTTACATCGTAAGAGCAATGAAAACGTTCCTACTGCCATTGTATTTATTATTCATGATCTATGCTACTGCTAAACTAGGCTTATGAATAAAGTTTGGTTGTACATTATTTATTTGTTTTGAAAAAGTTGTTTTACATTTTACTGTTAAATAAATAATGGTTAATACAGGTAAACATACTGTGACTAAATACTATAGGTTAGAACCTTTTAGGTTTTTGTTTATTATTCTTGAATTTCTGTTGCGATAGGTAAGCCTAGGGTCGAATAGTAAACTTGCGCCATTATTCTAAAATCCCGAAATTTTGGCTCTATCATTGAATCTCATATTTCATTGTTCTTTAAAACACTTATAGTCCAGTAGACAGAGCAAAAAAAGTGTGGTCTGCTGGAAAAAATTCCGAAGTTAATGAAACTTTTACAGGTTGTTTGGGGGTGGTGTGGGATGACTCAAGTTTTCCAACTCGAGGACCCTGTGCTAATTTTGGGGGGGCCGAAAAACTTCAAAATTTTCGTACTTTTGTTGGTTTTTTGCTTATAACTTCTAAACTAAGCGGTTTTCGACCATAACATTTATTTTCAAAGTTGTAGAGCAGTAAATTTGCTACAATTTGGTATCCTTAAACTTCTTTTTAAACGTAATACAGCCGATCAAAGTTAGAGAGATTTTCTCAAAATGGCAAAAATTAGCCAAAACCTTCGTTTTTGGCCCTCTAACTATCAATTACACTCAGTTCTACAGTAATTATGGTAATCACTCATCAATATCGACATGTTGGAACACGCGGGGGGGGGGGGGGGGGTTCCTCTGAGCGATGCAGACCTCTTTAACCCTACAACCGGCAGACTTCACTATAGTACAGTCACCTCCGTGCCGCGACAATACATTTGTAACACGTGATTATATGGAATATTTCAACCACTAAAAACCTTCCAATCTCAAAAAAACAAATACCATTGGAAAGGTAATGTTTCAAAATTTATTTTTTGTATTTACAATTTTTTTCTAAAACATATATTTGCTTGTGTAGTCATCGTTTAGAAATTTTACTTTTCTAAACTGCTGACGCGCGTGATAAAACTCGGTGAAACAAATCACTTTTTTTTCACATTTCTAAATCGTATAATGGTTAGACAAACCTGTTTTGAACAGAATAACTTTATACCATTGAATTCGTAAACATCTGGTCTTGAAAAATTTGCCTTCAAAATTTTCGACTCTCTTATAATTTCAATGTTTTGGTATGCTTATGAAAGATCAGTTCGCGGGCACAGCCTTGCATACGCAGCCTTAGGTGGACTCATCATTGATCTGTTTCGGGTTGTAATAAGGAGACCTGTTTGCGCTGGACATCTTTATTTATGCTTCTTATAATTCGAGAATTGATGCAGAGGACCCTTCACTAAAAAGTGTGACGAAAAACTGTCCAGTCTTCTGGGGGGGGGGGGGGGGGGAGTCTTCTGAGTGGTACAGACCTCTTTAACCCTACAACCGGCAGACTTCACTATAGTACAGTCACTCCGTGCCGCTACAATACATTCGTAACGCGTGATTATATGGAATATTTCAACCACTAAAAACTTTCCAATCTCAAAAAACAAATACCATTGGAAAGGTAATGTTTCAAAATGTATTTCATGTATTTACAATTTCTTTCTAAAACATATATTTGCTTGTGTAATCATCATTTAGAAATTTTACTTTTCTAAACCGCTGACGCGCGTGATAAAACTCGGTGAAACAAATCACTTTTTGTCACATTTCTAAATCGTATAATGGTTAGACAAACCTTTTTCGAACAGAATAACTTTATACCATTGAATTCGTAAAAATCTGGTTTTGAAAAATTTGCCTTAAAAATTTTTGTCTCATAATTTCAATGTTTTGGTATGCTTATGCCAGAGCAGTTCGCGGGCATAGCCTTGCATACGCAGCCTTAGGTGGACTCATCATTGATCTGTTGCGGGTTGGAAGAAGGAGACCTGTTTGCGCTGGACATCGTTATTTATGCTTCTTATAATTTGAGAATCGATACAGAGGACCCTTTACTAAAAAGTGTGACGATAAGCTGTCCAGTCTTCTGAAGACTGTTGAGTACCAACTGCAGCACTTTGGATTCAATATTTCCGTATGTGCACTCTCATGAAGAACTTCGTCAGAGCTGAAAGGACAGGTGACTGGAAACTACACCCGCAGAAAATGCAATATCATTGATGGAGGGTTCCTGCTACATACGGTGGTTTGGACGAAGTCAAGCGAAGCAACATTCCAGGTAGTCTGCCAAAACTACGTGGACTACATCAAAAGGCACTTTGGGAGCAATCCCATAGTGGTTTGTGATGGTTATCCTTGTGGGATGAGCTACGAAAGCACCAAGGCAGTAGAACGTTATCGGCGTTCCTTGCTGAACCCCTCTACTAAGTTTGTGTTCTCCAAGACAACAGCAGTCAGACCATCATGCAGGAAAACATTTCTTTCCAACGACACAAACAAGATGAATTTCATAACGATGCTGAAGGGTGAACTGGAAGCCAAGGGGATCCAAGTCAAGCAGGGAGTAAAAGACGCTGATGTGCTGATCGTACAGACTGGGGGGTGTCTCAGTTGCCGAGGATTACGACAATGTTGTCATTACAAGGGAGGACATTGATCTTCTGGTGCTGCTGAATACTTTGGGGTTTTCAAAGAAAAACGGCTACTTCCAAAAGAGTGGGAAGGGTAACACCCCAACCGTCCTTTATTCGTCCCACTCTTTCAAATACAGGCCACAGGTGTTCTGCGACACCACCGATAGCTTCGACACCACTTCAGCAGTCAGCACCCTTTATAATTTTGAAGAAGAAGGTGATACAGACGTATCAGAAGAACCCCGGCCTCTCCGAGATGTTGGAAATTTTCAAGGACCCCGAGGCAGCTCCAGCTCAAATTGCTGACGTTGGAGAGAAGTTCTTGGTGAAACTGTATGGCGGGAACATTGGACATGACATCCTCGATGACCTGAGATACCGCATTTTCACCACTGTCGTGGCAAAGCCGAGCTGCCAACTTGCCAGACTGCCACCAACCAGAGATGCCGCTAAGTAGGCTACAATTCATTCAGGACTTACCAACAAGTCCAGACGTGGATGGAAAGCCAAGGGGTCTACGAGAAGTTGCCATCTGCTTGGGGATGGTAAATTTCCAAACAAGGTGGATATTATTATTCTCGTCATCCTGAAGAAGTACATTTTTTATTTTTAATACCATCCTCATTATTAATCTACAATCTTGTAACAAAGTCACCAGTGTTAATTGAGTGATTCATAGACCCCGACAACTTTGAAAACGACGACGGCGATTACGAGGATGGTGCAGCAGAACCCAAGCGCTTCAAATTGTTGGTGGCCTCATGAAGTTTTTACACATAGATTGTATATACTTGCATTATTAGACATACTACCATTATTTTTATATCAATTATATTAATTCTTAGTTATTATTCATTGATTACAACAACCTAATGTATGTTTTTTGAGGTTCAAGATTATGGGTTGGCAGTAATTACAGTAGTAGGGTAACACGATAACATTGAAATACCTACACTTCACAAAAAAAGCACCAGGTCAGCGGACCCCCCCCCCCCCGCGTGTTCCAACATGTCGATATTGATGAGTGATTACCATAATTACTGTAGAACTGAGTGTAATTGATAGTTAGAGGGCCAAAAACGAAGGTTTTGGCTAATTTTTGCCATTTTGAGAAAATCTCTAACTTTGATCGGCTGTATCTCGATTAATATTACGTTTAAAAAGAAATTTAAGGATACCAAATTGTAGCAAATTTACTGCTCTACAACTTTGAAAATAAATGTTTTTGTCGAAAACCGCTTAGTTTAGAAGTTATAAGCAAAAAACCGACAAAAGTCCGAAAATTTTGAAGTTTTTCGGCTCCCCCAAAATTAGCACAGGGTCCTCGAGTTGGAAAACTTGACAGAGTCATCCCACACCACCCCCAAACAACCTGTAAAAGTTTCATTAACTTCGGAATTTTTTCCAGGTACAATGTACATATCTACTGGACTATTAGTCAGGACTCTTTATCTCTGAATTATTAATTATCTTTGCATGTGATAAATCGTATGTCAATACAATAAACGGTACCAGAAACTGGCACATACTTTCTCACAAACATTTAACTTACTAAACAGATTCACTGTGACTTCATTATTGTAGGAGAGGTGATTTTAAACTAGGAGATTAACTAATAAATATTATTATTATTAGCTAGAGATAAAACTATTCAATCGATTTCGAACAAATTTGCACTAAACACGTCAATTAAAATAATTCACAAAATGCAATAATAGAAAATATCTCACTAGGCTACTGTATTTTAAAATTTAAAAATAATGACAATCAAAATATTCTGGAACAAAATTAGGTTATAATAAAGGGTACCAGGAACTGGCACATACTTTCTCACAAACATATTTAAATTATTAACCCTCAGTCGGTCGCACCTAAAAACTTTCGTGATCGGTTGCAGTGTACCAAATTGATACACTCATTTTAAAACTTTTTTTATATCTTTAGATGTTGTTTTAAAATTGTATGCTTATTATGATTGTACTCTGACATATCTACTTTATAATAAACCATTTTATACTAAACCTTATTTTACGTAATAAGAAAGGAAAAAATATTCAGGGCAAATGGCTTTCTTGCAGTTCCTACACATGGACACAGTCAGACGGCTGCGATTTTCCAGACTAGTCTCAGCTCAGTATTGAATATTTCACCCACTAAAAATCATCCAATCTCAAAAAGACAAAAACTGTTGGAAAGGAAATGATTTAAACTTTATTTTTTGTATTTACAACTTTTTTCTAAAACGTATATTTACATACGTAATCATCGTTTCAGTTTTAAGTTTTCTAAAAGCCAATAGTCAGGCGAATGAATCACGCCAAAATGACGCAGAAATTCGAGTTTCTATGTCCGTCCCTACCTATTGGGTTTTCTTAGTTAAACCTTTATATTGTTGGATTCATGACAATTTCACCTATCTAAAACTTCCATCCAATCAAAAATCGCACAAATAGGTGGGAAGTTATGAAGCATTTTGTAGACCCTTGCAATTGGTCAGTTTTCCAACCAATAAACAGCCTTACTTATGTCATATCTTTGTCATCTTTTTTTAGAAATATTTTTATATATGTCTGTGTAGTTATGAAGGGGAAAGGGTAAGGAAGGGCGGCTGTGGAGGGGAGAGTTCCCCGACAGTGTAGAAGAAAATGACACCATTTTTGCACTTGCTGGTATCAATTTGATACACTGCGACCGACGGAGGGTTAAACAGATTCACTGTGACTTGTAGGTGGGGTAGGAGAGGTGATTTATTAAAGTAGGAGATTAACTAATAAATATTATTATTATTATCTAGAGAGAAAACTATTCGATCGATTTCGAACAAATTTGCACCAAAAACGTCAATTTAGCCTGCATAGATGCACGAAAAAAGGTTTTGAAAAATAACCCCCTTTATGGCCAAAAACCCCCCAAAAATCAGTTGTATTATTACTAGCTAAACAAGAATTTTTAGAAAGATGTGGTTTTTTGCATGTGGTAGGGTACATTAAAGGCTACAAATAAGTCAAAATTTATCAAAATCGTTAGAGCCTTTTTTTTATAAAAAAATAATAACTGATTTTTTGGGGGTTTTTTTGCCATAAAGGGGGTAGTTTTTCAAAAACTTTTTTCCTGCATCTATTTAGGCCAAATTGACGTGTTTGGTCCAAATTTGTTCGAAATCGATCGAATAGTTTTCTCTCTAGATAATAATAATAATAATATTTATTAGTTAATCTCCTACTTTAATAAATCACCTCTCCTACCCCACCTACAATTATGAAGTCATAGTGAATCTGTTTAACCCTCCATCCAGTGTTGCCAGACGTACGATAATTATCGTATTTGTACTATAATTTGAAGTGTCGGTACGATATACGATAGTAGGTTACTATCGTACGTCAAAAGTACGATAATTTTGCTTCGTTCCAATAATGTTGATAGACAGAGCAACAAAGTGCTGACTTTTCCTTTAGACAAGATCTGTTACTACTATTTAATATCTCGCTCTATCTCTTTTTTGTTCAAAGTTTTACACCTGTATAGGCAATTTCGTTTCCGCTACAGATAACGTGCATTCTTTCTAGATGCCCCATTCCACTCTCTAGGCGCCAAACAAACAATAGAAAAAAGGTTCTAGCAGAGCTACATGTCATAAAACAACGAATACCTAGCCTACACTATTCCACCCCCAACCCCATTTCATTTCCCGCCTTTTGCCAGTTTAGTTGTCAACTTTACACTTTGCAGAGTTCATTGTCTGTGTGTTATGTGTTGCTAAGACAAGTGTTAAGCGAGTTAAGTGTTTGATTTTTTTTTGTGTTTAACGTCCTGCTGTTTTGCACTTAAGGCTAATGAAGACGGGACTTATAGTTTTACGTGGAATCCGAACCACAGCCAACGATGTCTGTTAAGAAACCATTTAGAAAATTATTCTGGGTCAATGGGAATTGACGCCTTAACAACCACGGCCATCGTGGCTTTAAGTGTTTGAATGTAAGTTTGTTTGTGAAAGTTGTATGTAATATATATTTTTTACAAAATGAGTTCAGATGAAGAAGGACCTTCAACTAGCAAAAAACAATTACCGGTAATGTCAACTGAACTATTGTGTTAACTTATACTTTAATAACCTGAAAACGAAAATCCTCATTTATTTATTTGTGATAAAGTAAGAAGATTTTGTAATTGTACGATATTTTACTCCGAAATACGATAATTCTCAATATCTGGTACGATATTTACTTTTACAAATCTGGCAACACTGCCTCCATCGGTCGCAGTGTATAAAATTGACACCAGCAAGTGCAAAAATGGTGTCATTTTCTTCTACACTGTCGGGGAACTCTAACTTTGTATACATAAAGACATTTTGTAAAAAACACTTTTTTGGACTCAGGGGGTCCCAAAACGGATATTTCCACAAAAATATCAACATTGATTTTTCTTGCTATCACTATACTTTATACTATAGTATAGTGAAAAAGGAAAAGTAGGCATTAACCTATAAAAACAAAACAGTAGGGGGTCAGAAAACAATAGAACTGGATTTAATGTACTTTATAACCAGAAAATTCAATCTAAGTAGGCCTATTTTGTTTATAAGAAACAACTTCACAGCTACAAAAAGTAAGTTCTAGCGTTATGTAGATATTTTATAAAATACAACTTAAAACAAACTAATTTATAAGCCTAAGATGACAACTTCTGTCAATAGGCAATATAAAGTTTAACTAAAAGGATAAAATTCTTTTGAGGCAATATTAGTTGGATCAAGCAGGGCGGTCGCCCTGCCGCCAAGCTTAAAAAAAAATAACAAACGCCCAAAACAACGAACGCGCGAAACGAACTGGCGGCAGGGAACCGACTGCTTATACTACCGAAGTACAACAAACGGCGTTTTGACGTTGTTCATATTCAAAAACTACGAAACCGACATCAATGAAATTTATAACATTTGTTGTCTGGACGAATACAAGTCGAATGAGACCAGAACGACATTTCTAGGTGAAATATTCGCGGAGATATGAGACGCTGAAAATGGCGTTTATGACATGTTTTTGTAATCTTCTTATCCTTCAGCTATACATATTAAAACAAAGGAACTACCAAACGGATTTCGATGAAACTTGGTATGTAGGTGTATTTCAACGAAAAAACAATATGGAAAATAGAATCTTTTCGAAAAAACGTCACTTGACCCGTTTTATCGCAATTTCAAAATTTTTAACCCCCCCCCCCAAAGTGCTTAAAAAGTTTGGGTCAAGAGATGTAACATACAAAAGGCACTTCTGCAATGAAAACGTGATCTCCATACCAATTTTCAGCAAAATCCGTTCATATGGGGAGGCTGTAGCCGTGTCTAAAGATTTCAATATGGCCCCAATTGATAATATCGATATGATTGATCGATATATGAAATTTGTTGTCTGAAAGAATACCTTTCGAATGAGACCAAGAAGAATGTTGTAGGTTTAAAATTCGCGGAGATATTACGCGTTGAAAATACTATGCAGAACAGATGATTGGAGGTCTCATATTGATTATAGAAAACTACCAAACGGATTTTGATTTTTATTTCGACGAAACTTGGTCTGTAGGTGTATTTTGACGCATAAAAATAAATATTTTTATTAAAAAAAAACATGTGATATAAAACCGAAAAAAAACTTCAAAAAAGTAAAAAAAACACCAACCTTAAAAAAAAAATAAAATAAAAATAAAATCATTCAATTACAAAAAAAAGGTGTATAAGACAAATTTTTTTTTAAATGAGAAAAACCACAAAGTACAATGATATCAAATAAAATGGCCAAGCTACTTTTACATCTACAATCTACAATCCCTTTCACACCTCTCCCCTTCATTTCCTCCACCCATTCACTGAACCTGAAAACTTTTCAAACACCGAAACCTGAAAAAAAACTGGAAACGAAAAAAAATTTTTAAACCTTGGCGGCGTGTGTAATGTGTATAGTGCAATACTTATTTATGTACTTGTTTATGTATCAGCTGCACGAGCCTTGTTTATGTAGTAACTAAAAGGATAAAATTCTTTTGAGGCAATATTAGTTGGATTGTATATTGTACTTGTTTCACTGCTGCAATTTAAATAATATTGTTCACTGTTTTTAAGGTAGGCATAAGTTAAAAATATTTAAAACCCTTTGCCAGATGAAAAGTATATTAGTATATGAAAAATAGGAACCAAACAACACAATTCACCCATGAAACAGGAAAAACTTAATAACTTTCCAGATCTAGAAGTATTAATTTTTTTAAATTAATAAATTCCAATTAAAATATACATAGAAAGTCTATCACAACCAACTGTAGTGTTGCTATACACGCAGATTTACACCCAACCAATTATTGCTGAAAATGTTCAGATTACAATATTTCTTTAATAGAGTTCATCAATCCACGAGGCAAAGGATTTTCAGGAAGAATTAATTCAATCGAACATATAGCCATAGCAAAGGATACATTATAAGTTCTATAGTTGACCATCTAATGAAACTTTTAAATTCTGCAAATGACATTTATTTCATAAATTTTACACAGAAAAAGTAAACCCAACTAATTTAGTTCACTAACAGTAGATTAAAATGGGATAACACTACCCCTACAAAATAAATATAAAGTCCTACAAACTAGAAAGCTGAAATTTTGTAGCCTACATATTAATCTTAACCCTTTGCGATCGGATAGAGTAAGTATAAGTTGTCTTTATTGGTTGGGTGGCCAGTTGTACTGGCCGTGGCCATTTGCGCAACAACTCGGGATTTAATTCCACATCAGTTGGGATGGCCAGTGGTACTGGTCAACAAAAAAACCGTCGAACGCTCAGAAGGCCAGCAGCACTGGCCAAGAAACATATGTTGCATTTTAACAATATATTTTTGTTGTGACAAACGACTAAATGGCAAGTTGCACCTGCCCTATCAACTGCCGGGTGGCAAAACCATAGACTGCACTGTTTGTAGCAATTAACGACTTGAGAAAGAAAGGAAAAGAACAGTTTTCTTTTTAAAACATGCTCAAATAATCTCGGACTCCATATCGGTGAATGTTTCTAAAAATATCAGTGTACAAAAATTTAAAATGTGTTCAAATAAAAAACTGCCGGTGTTTGCTTAAGTTGTAAATATATGTAATTTTTGTATATTAGTTAATTAGGCGCTATTTTCACTTTAAACTTCTGATTTTGTTTAGTACAATATCTTATTTGTTTGGGTACAGTAATAAAATAATTATTGTTAAAATGGAATGGATAGTGTTTTTAAAAATTTCAATACCCTCTGTAAAAATCCCAGACATTGGTAAAAATAATTCCGATTTGGTGGGAAGAAGCCGCTGAGCTGACATACGAGTGGCGGAGACAACTCATGTTGAAACAATGCCGCGCTGTCCATGTGATAGCCGAGCAAAAGGTTAAGTGATATACAAGAAAGAAAATCATTTGCATTAAAAGAAAATTAAAAAAACTAAAAACTCTCCACTTCATTAAGCCAACAGATCATGAGGCTTCTTTCTGCTAAGGCGACGGATGTCACCGCCTACATCCAGTACACTTAGCATTTCAGGATTTACATGCTTCCGCAATCGCATTTCATGTCCAGATGTATACCTCTTCATCTCCTCCGTTACCAGGCCAATTCGCAGGTCAAGATGCACATCTACATACCATGGAACGTCGACTACTCCTCGCAGTACTTTGTTCAAGCTATACATAAGGGAAAAAATAATTGCAGTTTAATTATTTACGTCTAAAGGGTTAAGTATTTTTTTAAATCAATAGTTTAGGTCAAATGTTTTCAAAGCCTGATTGTTAATTTCACGTTCATTCAAGGAGTTATGAATTTTACAAACTGGCGGAAACATGATTTTTAGTGCCTACTGGCGCGTAGCTGATAATGTATGTAGGCTTAAATAGGAAACATAGATTGATTTAGCGGAGACCCACTATGAGCTTTTTTAAGCCAGGGAATTCAGAATAGGTTTTTCAGAACTTGCGTGTAATGGTAAGGTTCAATATTTGTTCATATCTGAGAGATGAGCTGCGGGTACCTACTAATTGTGAATAAAAAGGTTTGATTTCAAAATTTGAGTATGTGAAACAGATCTGTTCAGTTAGTACCTCTGAATGTGCTTTTCAAAGTCTTTAAAGCCAAAGATGTCTGAATATCAGCAGACAACTTAACAGTTTCAAGAAATTTAATTTACATTTGATATGTATGTCTGTTAGTCATTAGGACCTATGCAGGGATAAGATAATTTATTTTCAGTACAGCGTTGACTTTTTTTTATATATTTCAACATTTTACAAGAGACAATGATGTACAAAAATAAGAAACTTAAATCTACAATTATGTTTTGTCATCCCATTGCAACGATTGATAAACTATTTCATCAGATTCCTTCAACTGGGTTGCAATAACAAAAGTCTTTCTGGTTGTAGATCCCAGCCGACCATAAGTAATGATATCGATGGCAGGTATATTCGTCTCACAGTCCACACAGGTGACAATAAACTGAGCATGGAATTTGATAGGATCTCCTGCAAATATAAATTCTATATTACAGCACGCAGTTGTCAGAACAGTAATATTACTTTTTTGGGTTGTAAAAAGTTTGGATAAAAATATTTAAATAAATCCACATATTAACCCTTAAAGCGCTAAGCTAAAATATGGGCTACCGCTCATTTAGAGTTAAAAAAATATATATTTATTTTCTCAATGTTCTTTTTAAATGTTGATTCTTAAGGTTAAGAAGTACCCACGAAAAATACTCAACTAATTTTTAAATAGTTTTAAACGTTTTTTTAAGAATGAAACTTAGCAGAATTTACCATTATTCAAAAACTATAAATACATAAAAGCAATACTTATTGTTGTCTAAAAGTAAAATAATTACGTACTAAACTAAGGAAGAAAAGAACTTATACAAAACTAAAACTTCGGAATAAATATCAGTCAGCTACCAGTACAAACAAGTAACAGCTGAGTGAAACAGATGCGTCTATATATAGGTGTAAGTTGTCGCTGAGAACACTTGCCATAGTAGACTCATTTGCTCTGTCGACAGAAACACAGATCAATAAGGCGTAACAGACATTGCTTATATTTTTTATTTGGTCTAAACATACTCAAAGAACATCACCCTGCACTCTATTGGAAGTTTCGTGAACTATGGAATCATTTAAGCATGTGTTTGTGTATTTGCGCCTAAAGGCGCTAACCGCTCTTAGAGATTGGGTCGTGCCGCGTCTAAAGGCGCTAGCCGCCCATTAAGGGTTAAAAATTAACCTAAATATGTCTTCTTATTCAGAATGATTCAGTCAAAATAAAGAAAAAGCTTCCCATAAGCATATGTCCGGAAACAATTCTTTTACCAGCTATCCGCCATTTTGTTTTTTATAAAATACATCTCTTAGAACGCCTTAACCAATGTTACTCGTCAGTTACTTGTCAATAGTTACTCATCAATGTAAAAACTTAGTTTGACAAAAAAGAATCAACTTGTTCCAATGATCTGTTTCAAAATGATAGTCATTTACACATATTAAATGAAAATATCTTAAAAACAGTTAATTTTTATAAAAAATTTTAAGACTACATTTTTGTAGCACATTTTTTTCATTTTCTATCTAACGGTATAACTGTCAAAACTATAGAACAAAGGGTAACGGTAAAGAAGCTTCCATTAGTTTACATTGTTGAGAGTGGTAGGCTGTATTATTGTACGGTTTACCTTTTGTTTGATAATTTTAATTACTATAATACCATTCGATAGAAAATCAAGTGGGCTACAAAAAATTACTCTAACATTTTGTAGAACATTTTGTGCTCTTAGTTATTCTAATTTAAAATGTTCTGTAATCCATTTTAAAACAGATTATTGGCCTAAATTGACTATTTTTTTCAAACTAGGTACAGCAGAACCTCCGAGTTTCCGTATTAACCGAGGCAAATTAAAAAAAAAAACTTTTTTCAAAATCAATTCTGTTAGCTTACAAGTAAATGTAAGTTAACTGAATTGACTTCGATAAACAGGGTGTCTAGTAAATTTCCCATATAAAATTCCCGACATTTTCCCGACTTTTCCCGAACATTTTGTCGAATCCAAGAAATAAAGTTTATATATTTATGGCTTATCAACACTACAAATACGCTCGTTCGGACTACAAGGGCTGGTTCGCACGAGCGACACCCGGCAATTCGGCAGTTGCGTCCAGCGGAAGCATTTAGTTAAATCGGAGTTAGTATGAGATCGGTGCTCACGAGCGACAGCGTCACCGCTGCGTCCACATGAATGTACCGCTGCGTCTTGTCGGTACATTAAATTAGATAAAGCAGTTATAACGCACAGCGTTATAAATAAAATTTATTAGCGTACATTTTTTTAAATGCCTTCATTAAAACGCAATGTAACATAAAACAGCGTATTTCCGCGAAAAAATCGATGCCTGAAAACCATTTGTGCCAATTTTATCAACTACCATTGTTCAAATACTATTTAAAATACAATGACTAATGTACGCAAAAGAATACGACGCCCGAATATTATTTGCGTTAATTTTATAAAACGCCGGCATTAGAACGCAATGTAATATACAACAGCGTATTTCGGCAAAAAAAAATCGATGCCCAAATACAAATTATGCCATTTTATCAACAACCATTGTTCAAATACTATTTAAAATACAATGACGAATAATCCGCAAAGAATACGATGCCTGAATATTATTAGCGCTAATTTTATAAAACGCAATGCAATATAAGGTACAACAGCGTATGCCCGCGAAAAAAAACGATGCCCGAATACAATTTATGAAAATTTTATGAACTACTATTGTTGAAATATTATTTAAAATACAATGATGAATGTCCGCAAAGAATGCGACTCCCAAATATTATTAGCGCTAATTTTATAAAACGACGTCATTAAAACTCAATTTAATATAAAACAGTGTGTCAGCAAAAAACCTATACTCACAAGAACAATAATTTTTTTCTTTTTTCTATAAAATACCAGAGTTAAAACTTAATTTAAAATACAACCGCTAAGGTCCGCCGAAAAGGTTATATAGATAACATTTGTAAAATTCGGAAAAGCAGAAATTAAATGTCATTATTTGCAGGAACGAGTAACAAGTAAAACAAAGACAATTAATTGTCGGGACTCCCACGGAAAACATAAATCACGGGTAACGTAAATGTCCAAAATGTTTTACCCGAACTAAAACAAATATAATTACGGTATTATACTTTAGTTACCGATCTATACAACTTGTAACTTTTCGTCACAGTAGGCACCCTAATTCTATAAATAGACAAGTAAGAAACGAATCCATAAGTGGTTGACCTTGAGCCTACTTTACCTTTATCTGTACAAATAACCAGGGCTATAGAATACCTACAAGGGCTGGTCCACTTCTTTGATGTTAACGCTTGCCGACTGTTCCAACCTTCCTCTTGCCCCCCCTCCTATGTAACGTCACTCTGGTACATGACACGCCGTGTAAGCACGGTTCGCCTTGGCTCTCACGTGTTATTTGATATAACGTTGCAGATGATAATTCTTTAAAAAATTATGCAATACACACAACCACCTAAATTATATGTTTACCAAATTTGGTTAATATTGAGTAATTATTTTGTTCAGTACAAGTGTTTAAAGAAGGTATATAATTCCGCGAGATTTTCGCCTTTTGACGCATATTTAAGGCTAATTTTCTCGAAGATGCATTCCACGAATTTCTTTTAGTAAAAATACAAAACACACACAATCACCTAAGTTGTTTAGCGAATTTGGTTAATATTGAGCAATAATTTTTTCAGTACAAGTGTTTAAAGTAAGTATTTAATTCCGCGAGATTTTCGCATTTTGGTGCACATTCAAGGCTAATTTTCTCGAAGAGGCATTGCATGAATTTCTTTAAAAAGTTATACAATACCTAAATTATGTGTTTAGCAAGTTTGGTGAATATTGAGCAATTATTTTGCTCAGTACACGTATACAATTCCGCGAGATTTTTGCCCTTTGACGCATATTCAATGCTAATTTTCTCGAAGAGGCATTCCATGAATTTCTTTAAAAAATTATACAATACACACAATTACCTAAATTATATGTTTAGAAAGGTATTTATTTATTTAATGTTACGTTGCAGTCGAGATTACTTTATGAAATGTTACCAAGATTATCAAGTAGGCTAATATTGTCTGCAGCATTACTTGAATATTCCAAGAAACACCTTTACTAACAAAATACATTAAAACAAACATTTTCAGAATGATGAGATATAAATAAATAAATGTATAATATATAAATAATAATAAGATGTAAACTTCGAGTACCGGTAATTATTTATAACTCAAAATTTAAAAACAACAAATTTTAAGTAATCACCTTCAAATTAAAATAAACATTAAAAAATATTATTTATTTAATGTAAGAGTTGCAAGCCAGATTACTTTATGTTAAAAAGTTACCAAGATCCATAAAAATATTACAGCTTTGCTAAGAAATTGAAATTATTGTAGCAGAAATACTTATAAGAAGCGTTGGGAATGGAGCAGGTGTTACCACCGTGACGTCATCACAGTGGCAGTGGCGGGAACGCTTTCCTTGGCGGACTGGTCCAGCCCTTATATTCTATAGCCCTGACAAATAACTAAGCTTAAGCATGAATAGTTGAATTCAAATAAAACAAGATTTGTTTATTTAACAATGATATAAACTAAACTGAACATCTCTCGATATCGAGTTTCGGCTATTGACTCTCTACATCGATAAAGAAAAAAAAAAGTATGGGTGGTATCGTAAATCAAATCATCACTGCAATGGGAGTTATAGATGGATTTATTAGACAGCGAACTACATTGAGTACTTGTGCGACAGAGAAGGAGATAGTAGCGACTAGCGAGGGAGGTCACACTACTTTCCCCTTCCCCCTAGCACTACCACTTTGTCACTTTCCCGTAATGTGGCAAACTAAACCGGGCAACTTACTGCATAGTTTTTTCTCACCGGCTGGCATTTTTTTCTTGACTAATATTTGCTTATTACCAGCCATGTTCCTTACAATGTCTACTCACGTATTATTATTGAACGATAATACAATGATTAAATTAATTACATACAATTACAATAAAACAATGTTAACGGGAATATTAAAAGAATATTGTAACTACAGGCATATAAATCATATTTTATTATAGAAATTAATGTTAATATAATGTTGATCCATTGTTCCTTTGTGTAATTAGAAAACAACTCTTTACACAAAGCCGAGTACCAGAACTGTAGTCTGTTAGAAGATAGTCTCAAATTCACTCGGCCCCACCCCTTCTCTCTTTCCTCCATGTTCTTCAAGGTTTGTCGTCATGAGTCATCTCGGTCTTTCACGAAGCTGCTAGCAGGTTGCAACAGTTTTTCAATTTCAAATACTGTAGTTCCAAAACACATTAACATGACTCAAAACTTCTTTTATTTTCTTGTGATAATTTTGTTCTATGGTAATTTTAAAATGTTTAGATTTTTAAGGTTTGACAAAGAAATTCACGGCTTCTTATTCAAGGTTTTTTCACGGTATGTACCGGTACACGAAATTCACTGCTTCACGGTTGAGTGGGCACCCTGACAGTACAATATGCATACTGTTTATTATTTCTTACTTAAAGTGTTTAACACGGCCATAACATAATGTGAACTGTTCGAAGCGTTCGTTCGTGTGAACGTATGAACAAATTCACCGTAATGTCATACCTAAAAATATAGTAATTTAACTACTTTGAATTTTTTAATCATTGCGCATGATTTTGAAAAAAATCATTTTTTCATTTCTATGTTAATTCCCGATTTTCCCGACTTTCCCGACTGCTAGACACCCTGATAAAGAATTCATAGCTTGAGAGGATTTCTCAATAAAAACTTTTGTGTTAGATTTAACAGAAAGAAAACAAAACTGTCATTTGCCTTGAATACATTTCCGCTCCTTACCCAACGCAGTAGTTTGGTGACCTTTACCTGACTGGGAGTATAGTGAATGACAAAGCGGTCTTGGACCTTGCAACATCGTATTTATCGTTTCCCAGAGTCGTTTCTTCCCCCTGCTACTGGATTTAATCCCTTATTATCTCAACACATTACAGAATCAACCGTATAATAAATCCATAAAATATAACAGTAAAGCAGAACTCTTCCGTTTAAAAGGCAAGACAATTAATTTATTAATTGTAGTAAAGACAAAATTTCAAAAAATAGCTTAATTTGTAATCAAGAAATAAATTCTTTGCATAGGTGGAGCTTTACGACACTAAATTTTACATTTAAAATACTATACCTGGATATACTAGAAAATCTCCACCGAACTTGCTGCCTGATGATACGTAATAACCCTTTTCCCAAAGGTCTTTGAATGTATTATATCTTAACTTTTCTTGGGATGTTGATGGAAAATTCCAATCTACAACTTGTGCTTCATCTTCTTGGATCCATTGATCACCTGTAGAAAAAAGGCAAATATTACAAACACATTGTAAACACCATAAAACATATCCTCCTGTACAAGCTGCCACATCCAGCTAATATTCATCTCATTAAAACAGACTAAAATTATATATACCGATAAGTGTTAGTGGGTGGCAAGTGCCGGTGAGGCCTGGAGGACAAATATGTCTATGGAAATTATCTAGGAGTGGTACCCCTGAAGACGGAGTGGCTTTTAAAGTGGTGAGGAATCTGAATAGCTGGTACAGATAGCGCCAATTAGGATGGAGCGCGAAGAGGGGGTGTGCAAGTCTCCTACGCCGGCTCCCGCCACATTTCCCCTCTCGCGGCGGAGTACAGAGAGAGTACAGTCAGAACCGCCTGCCCTACCTAATTCATGTCTGCTATGTAGTCGTGTTGATTGTATATCAACACTTTTTGGTGGTGACTGTACTGAAGACTCACAGTCGAGTAGGAGAGGGTAAGACGTTATAGCACATGCTCAAGTGACGCTTCATGCTACTTGGCACTATCTGTAGGAAATGTTTACCAAAAAGTATGTTAAATGTCTAGGAGTTTTATTTGATGGAATGAAAATGAAGGAGTGGGCAAAGAGGATAGTTAGGAAGACAGGAGTAGTAAAGGCATTTGATAGGGTTCTCATAAAAGATGAGTGCTGCATGGTTTATTCATGATATTTTCAGTGCCCAAATAGATCTAATTGATAATGCCAGGCATTAATAGAACATGAATCATCAGGTTCATTAGAAGGTGCGCTGTCACTTAGGACAATAACTGCATACAGAAACTTTCCTCTTTTCCCATGAAAAAAAGTCTTTACATAGTAATTGATCTACACTCGATTCCACGTTCACCGTGCAGTACAGGTCTTACGGGAGAATAGACATGCTACTACCATTACAGCAAACATCACGTTTATTACCATGCGGGTTGCATCAACTTACTGAGCGTAGCATGGGGTTGATGTTTTTCACTTGGCTATTATCGCTGAGACTGTCGTAAGGATAACATGGCTTATGGGCGCTCTGTACTGAACGGTGAACGTGGAATCGGGTGTAGTTAGGTCAAGTCAGCCGAGGGATTTTTATATATATTTTTCCTTATATAAACAAAACAAATTTTTGTAAAATATTCCAACAATATATACAAACATAATAAAAAAAACTTATATAAGACATATTTTGTACCATAATTTAGATATTTATTATTACAGTAGAGCCACGTAAGCCGGCTAGGATAGAAATGAGGCACAACAGAAGTTCGGACAGAAGCAGGTGCAAGCCGAGCCAAGATTAGTCTTGAATAAACAGTACTTGTACCGGTCAAAATACCTTAAAACATAAAAATCCCAATCCTATTGATGATTAGCAAAGCATTGGAATTACTGTATTGTACAGTATTTAATAATGATGTGCGTTTTATTTACCGGAACCATTTTTGACGAAACATGATGTGACTAATAATATAAGTACAGTACAGTAGATTTGCCGCTATATGCGGATTTCATTTTGTGCGATTACTTTATGTCATGCGTCTACTGCAAACCAAACTTTTTTTGTTTGTTTTGTACTACCTCGGTTAATCTGGAATTCGGTTAGTCGGGGCTTGGATAACCACGGTTCTACTGTATTTTTTTCAATTCAATTTATAACTTACTTTGATTATGGAATTATTATTATTTTACGATAACTTTAACGTTTTATCCAGCAACATATTTCTTTATGATGGCTGAAGAGAACTTCTATAAAGCTTCCTTCTTAGTACATGCGGCTGATGGCACGATGTGTCTTATACATTTGAACAGCAAATTTCAGTAGTATTGAACAAGGACTGTTATTCTACAACACGAACTTTGACTAGATGTTTTAATATTATCTATTAAGGCTCAGTATTCAACACACAATATCGTTGCTTAGCTATTTTACAGCTGGGACAAAAAACTGCTTATTTTCAAGTACATATATTTTACACGCTTTATATTAGCTTGACCTGTATGGAATGGAATCTTTCAACAAAATTTTCATCAACTTAAAGACGTCTGATTAATTTGAAAATTTGCACTCGTGTGAAGGACCGATGACAATATAATAATTTACACAGACCCACCTTCCCTAAAAATTGTACATACATAATTTTAAATCCAATATCGCACATACGATATAGGCCTACAAAAAGTCGAGTCTCTTGATTACAATTACTTTTGATTCCGTTTTAATACTAAAAAATAAGAAAATAAATAATAGCTGGACATCAAATGTTACAAATATTCCATTGGTAGCTATTTATAAAAGTAGAGTTATTATAAAAAGTATAGTAAATGGCACCTCATGCTTTTACTACAATAAAACTTTTAGTTTTGAAAGACATTTTATTTGTAGGTGGGGTGGTAGATAAATTACTATACTCTTAATGGACTACACCCACCTTATTGCTGTTTCACTTGTATATATAACTGCTGATACAGGACACGTTGTCGTCAAATATAAAAATCTTTGAAGCAAGGCTTCACGTCACACCACACACACAAAAACACAACACAAAATCCTTTGAACAAATACAGTAAGATATACACAAACACGACGTTTTGCGAAAAACAAATAAAACTTCGTGTTTTCAGGTGATGTAAGTCCTAGATCTTAGCGGACGTTTTTTGTCACAACCTTTCCGAACGCCTAACACAGGTTGACTGAGTAGGAATTAATCGTAGGTCGTTCAAAGGTTCAACCCCCACTACATTGGTATTATTAATTCTTACATTAGGCCTGTCAAAAAGTCTCTGTACTTCATTTTTAATTAAAGGGAAATAGATAGCACTAACGGTGGAACTTGGCTGGGAAATACAGTTTTCCTTCACGGACATTATAGCAGTCTCTTTGAAAACTCTCTTTCTCCAGTTAGACTTTTTTAGAAATTGGAATCCCTCATCCCAAAGAATAGCATGATTGTTCGCTATGACATGCTCCGCAATTTTAGACCGATTAACTTCGCCCGTTGTTATGCATTTTTTATGCTCAGAAACACGTTTTTTAAATGGACGAGAAGTTTGTCCCACATACGACGACCCACACAGACAGGGTAAATTGTACACAATGTTCTTGCTATCCAAATCGATATTTTTAGGTTTCAATTTATTAAAACAATTTACATCACCTGAGGACACAAAGTGTTATTTGTTCTTCGCGAAACGTCGTGTTTGTGTATATCTTACTGTATTTGTTCAAAGGATTTTGTGTTGTGTTTTTGTGTGTGTGGTGTGACGTGAAGCCTTGCTTCAAAGATTTTTATATTTGATGACAACGTGTCCTGTATCAGCAGTTATATATACAAGTGAAACAGCAATAAGGTGGGTGTAGTCCATTAAGAGTAGGCTATAGTAATAATTTTACAATAAAACTTATTACAATAAAATTTATTTTTTGTTTATTATTAAATTAATTCTTATTTTAAACTTATTACAAATTATCTAATTATAAGAATTATTGGACTTTATATCAACGTAGAACAAACTCTTCATACTAAAAAATTTTTGTATACTTTCTAGTTTGTTTTGCTATTTAAGCGTGTTATTTTAGTTTTTTTAAATATACTTTATTTATTTTTGAAAAAAAATTTTGGATACTTTTTTACTATCGATAAAATGAAATTTAAGTTAATAAATTTACTATGTTAATTTAGGCGGTATTGGTTCTTTATCAAGTTGTAGATAGGCAGTAAATAATTGTAGTTAGGCTATATTGTCTTTATAGACCCTTAGTAGTTTGGCTTTTTTTTTTATAAAAGCTCTTTAGCTATGAAGCATTGTTCTTGGCAGTCTGCTTTGTGAATTTAGGAGGATTTGTTTTTGTGCAATGGTGCTGCTATCTCTAGAATTTTTGCCTTAAACATTGTATAAGTCGATACGAAACGTCCGCCAGAATTCGCTGGAACCAAAACCCAATTTTGATAAAATTGTTAGTTAAGCATGTTTGCCAAGCAATGATATGCTGCTAAAGAACTAAGAACCTTAGTTGAATAAAGTTTTTGTTTGAAGGACATTCTATAAAAATCACAACTAAGCTACACCCTTCAACCAGTGGCTACCAGTATGACAGAGCGACATGCTGATCTTACAAGCTGCAAAGCAGATGCTTTTGTAGGACAATTTGTTTGTGATTTTCACTTTTTAAACCAGTACATAGGTTTATTAAAGCCTTTAGCAAAACTAGATTAAATTTACATTATTTGTAATATTAGTATTATGTTTGGTCTATTGTCCATTACGAACTATTGTTAATAATTGTGGCACGTGGACCCACCTTGTTGCTCAAATTACGACAGTTAGTATCTTACTGACGCGCCATTTTACCCAGGCTGTGAATCGGGAAACACTATTACCACCCACCACTTACGCACTATTCGCCACACCATGACTTTAGTAGCCAGCTTTAATGATTAATGCTAATTTGGAAACCCATCATCACTTGTTCTTAGCCGACCAAAATTCCTAATTCGTCGCAATTAATTAATTAGTATTCCCACCAATCTTAAAGACATTAGACGGAGAGCGGGACTGGTGCTTCTATATGCTGAAACGTTCTGGCTAAACTCTGCCCTGACTTCGCGGGGTTATCTTTACACTATACAAAGGTCGCGTGTCACGTACCACAGGGTGACGTCACGGCCAAGGCGTCACATCTTAAATAATTTTGTACAGCTATTATTATAGAATAAACTCATATTTCCTAAAAGTTATTATTTATGAAAGGTAAAACCTAGTTTACAAATATGGCCAACGAAAGGAAATACTCGTGGTTTAAAAAATATATTTTAGAACTATATACATTGACTCACCTGTAAAAGTTTGGACTAATAATCCAGTTGGTGTTACTGTTACACCTTTACTTAGTTCTTTTTTTAGTATTTCTTCTCTATCAATGTCTTCTGTTGAATTAGCATTATCCGCCTTCTTTGTGTTTAAACCTAAAGCCTTTTTACGTTTTCCTTCCACTATCCTGTCTATCATTGAAGTTACTTGTCGCTTTCTTTCCTGTTCGTAATGTTCTATCTGTAAACAAAACGTTCCGATAAGAAACAAAATAATAAGGCCTACAACAATATTTTAATACAGTAGCAATAGTGTATTCCACGGCCTAACCCAACAAAAAATAAATGTGTAGTGTAAGTTAAAACAGTGATATTTTGTGAAGAATTTAGTAGAACATAATAAATCAAATATGTTGAGATTTACAGTGGAATATGAAATTCTTGAGCAAACCGCATACAGTCAACTTGAAACACTGGTGAGTTCATGGGCGCCCATACCCGGGGGCAGAGGAGAGCCCCTCCACTAGCTCCCAGGGAAAGGATAATATGTGTAAATTAATTATAGTCAGGTATTTTTCTTTTAAGGTAATGATTTAAAAGTTAGTATTCCGTAGACGTGGTTTAGTCCTATAATATTTTTGAAATGTTATGTAGCCTACCTGCAGTTTCATTTTACATATAGCCTACTTATTTTATTTTTTGCAAGAGTTCAAGCTGGGGCACTAACGCGGCCTCAAGTCTTTGTGTATTCATTGACGGTGTAAAGGTACAGATTCAATGGTGTATGGATCAGTATTTCACCTAAACAGCCAAATTGGCTTCCCAAATTTTGTAAGTTTTCCGGGGGACGTAAAAAATTTAGCCGGACCTCCTTTTGCCGAAGGAGGGGAAGATACTTTTTAATCCCCATACGCCCTGTCTAGCTCCTTAAAAAGTATCATACGGGCACCCTTGGGTGAGTTGATTACTGACTCACTCATATCTACAGTTTTCTCACATGCGTTTTAATTTCAAGCACATTTGTCAAACTTAAAGAAAATTCTGAGAGTGATTGTTCTTTGGATCATGCCATTAAGCACACATGCAGAGTTTATTGAGTTTACTATTTAAGGATTTAACCTAATTAACTTCCAAATCAATGTTTGGTATGGTTTTAAGCCTAGGTACCAGTTTAAATGTAATATAATTAATGTCTTACGTAATGAAACTAACCTCTACTAGCATTGGATCAATAAAACTTTAGTTGCAGCTGCGAACTCCTCAACAGATCTGCCAAACACAATGTAGTTGAAAGTTGAACTTTTAGCAAAGAAGACCATCTCTAAACAGGTTTGTGGAATATCAAAGAGTAAGGTTAGAACATCTGCATTAAACTAGGTAAAAATAAATCACTCTGGTCTCTGGAAAGCATTTAGTGGGCAGTCATAAAAAGATACTGTTTAACAACAACAGATAGGGAAGTTATGAAAAAACTGGAGCAGCTCATCTAAGACAGATGATATATATTTAATTTAGTAACAGGATACGGAAGGCTTTGAAATATGAAAATTGTAGGATTCTTCTAAGGCTATGCATCACATCATTTACATGAAGAGAATGTTGATCATGTGGACTTTGAATGTGAATTACTAGAACCAGTCAGAATCAAACAAGAGTAGGCCTACCTGCTGCTTTCTAGTGAAGAGTCAATCTACGAAAATTGTGAAACCTATTCTTATAAATAATAATTTGAGAAATATGGAGTAAGTACGTCTGTCTAACTGAAGGGTATTCTAGCTAAAAAGCGGAATAAACCTAAGATGGCTGACATGTAGGTTACTGTAGTAAGAATAGTAAGAATGAACAACTCTTTTCTTCTGTGTTTGTTTTGGAGTGAAGGGGATTTAGCATCAATGAACTAAAATCAGGTTTACCTTAAAGTCGTCAGTAGCGTTGGTATGTAACTGAAGAGAAAGCCTGCGATTGCTGTCTTAAAACCTGGAGCTAAACATTCTGTTTTGCATAGGAAAGTTCTACTTGACATTTAATTCCAAGACAACTCTATCACATTGACATTCAATAGTTGTTCCAGAACACATTAGAAAATGTTTTCAAAATCTTCAGGAAATACATGAGCTGCGGAAGCTTATTAACAACCAACATAAAGTTGTGCAAACTTTGTCTATGTTTAAAATTTTCAAACCACCCTTTACGAGCCTGGAAATCGAATGATAAATTGAGAATTCACAATATATTCAATAAATGATAAGATCAAATATTTTAAGTTTTTGCTGACCTTAGCAGGGTTGTTTTTAGCTTATATCTTTTATGAACATTTTAGGCATTTAATTTTTTCCAATGACTTGTCTCGTAGTTGTGATACGGGTTTTGCACTAATCATAGCACTTGCCGCAAAACTGTCTCTTACAGCATTTTTATTTTTTAATTGTCTTAACTACCGTATACATTTGTTAATATTAAAAAACGGCAAACTATGGATGTACTTTCTTCTGATGGAAGTTTATCTAAAATTTTCATTTTTTCTGAAAGGTTCAAAACTTGTTTTACTCTTTGCTGAAGGTGACATTACAAACATTCTCTAATTTACGGCTTGCAAAAACAATGAGATAAATGCAGATATTAATAGACAAATGACAATCGCTGTAACATATCAGTACAAATTTGCAAATATCCATGTTGATAACCCACCAATGTTAAATTGATCTCCATTTATAATTCCATAAATAATTAAGACTCACTTCTTGTAACGAATGTTAAGGGGTTACTGTGCTTTATTGCTTTATTAGAATCATTACCAAAGTAGACCAATAAACATAATTTAAAAAAAACTAATATTTAGCAAATATATAAAAATGTATTTTAACCAGACTAGCCTATATAGGCTATCTAAATTTTCTAACATTTGTTCTCATTTAAAAACCATAAAACATAAAATTATTTCTTACCAACAATTCTATTATAACAAAATAAAATAGAGTTCATTAAACAAATTTTATTTATTTTACACTATCTAAAAGTAATAATCAAAATTACCTGTTCTTTTTGGTTGTTCTCCTTATACTTTAAAAACATATTTTTAACATCTTCACTTGGAGCTTCTGTTAGAGATGGATAGCTCATTAAACGAACAATATTTTTTTCTAGCAATAAAGTTGTTTCTTCTGGAAGGAGAGAAGCAGGAAGTCCATGAAAAGTGTCTTGTCGAGGAAGATTGGCCAAGCTGCCAATTAAATTACCAACAATACGATGTTCTTTCCGCAGTGTCTCCCAGTCTGACAATAAAATAATTTAATAGGTTAAAATATGTTTAATAACTAGTTAAAATTGTGCTTAGGATTTGCTAACTTGAATAAGGCGTCTGATTGCATCTCCTGTGTCTTAAAAATATGTCGATAAAATATTTTTGGGACATGTGAAAAAATATTAAAGTATTTTATTAAAAATGCAGGATTTAGACTACCGTATCTTTCATTTTTAACATAGATATATTTTTGCTCAGTCAAATTTATTAAACTTATTATGATAAGAACTAATCTGATTACAGTTAGGCCTAGCCTATACTTTTTTATCAAACCTCACTAGACATCACTTCTATAACTATGTATAATTATTGCACTAGGATAAGTTTACAACAAGACACCCTGCTGATATCTTTGCAGATGACGGGACATTTTTTAGGAAAGTAAGAAGTGCAGCGCGAATTTACTATAACCCTACGCCAACAGAAATCTCTTATATAAAATGCAATGTCCTGACTGATGATCAACGCAGAGCCGATTCTATTAAAGCTAGAGACTTGAAATTTGGAAGGTACATCCGTCCAATAATGTAGAGGCGTACTAAGAAAGGATTTTGCAAAATTTTGAATTTAAAGGGTAGAAAATGCGAAAATTCATCCCTCCCATAAGCAGCCATATAACAGATGAAACAGCTGGTTCATATTTATTAATGTGTTATTCTGATTACTATGGTGATAATTCCAAACTCTTTCAAATAAAGTGTGTTGATTTTATAATAATAGGCCTAACCTAAAATTGTGTTAAACCTTTGGTCCAAATAAGCTGTTTTATTTATAATGTGTAACAATAATATAATGTTAAATTGTAATATTAGATGTTTGAATTATTATATTTCATAGGTTTTAAAGACCTAACCTAAAATTGTATTAAACTTTTGATTCAAATCAGTTGTTTTATTAATTATGTGTAACAATCATTAGGCCTATGTTGAATTACACGGGATACGAATACCTGCTGTTGAATTACACGGGATATGAATTACAGGCTTTCAAAGTTTCAAATTAAGCAATAGCGAAGCATTGCCGGGTCCACTAGTGCAAGTATAAAAAAAAAGGAGTCGCGAGACTTCCAACAGAAGTGAAAACTCTAATGAATATAAATCGTTGGTCATATTGGTTTAATCTGAAATTTGATTATTTTAATGCTAACTTACTAAGTTAACTATTTTAACACAACTTACAAACTGAGGAAGCACAATGTCCATTTCAGAGGTAGGCTTACTCTACCAGGTAACCTATTTTAAAACACCTTACGAAAATGAGGAATCACAATGTCCATTTCAGATTTATTACCAAGAAAACTATTTTAACACAACTTACAAAATGAGGAAGCACAATGTCCATTTCAGAGGTATTACTAAATAAACTATTTTATCACAACTTACAAAATGAGGAAGCAAGTGACCATTTCATTGGTAGCTTGAATGTATTTTATATCGTGATTCGATTGTGTTAGGCCGGCCACACACATAATCAGACACAGACAGTCTTAGTCAAAGACGCCTTTAGTCGTTTCTGTCTGTTTGACTAATAGTGACTGATCCTGTGTGTGGGGGTTTTAGTCAAAATGTTTTGACTGGCGTCAAAAACATATGAGTTACAGAACTAATGTATGCTATACGTTGTAATATTTGCTTTGAGGTTGTAAACTGTATATAAATACAACGTTTTATCATCAATATAATATTTGTTTAAATATAATATATTTAAATATAATAACGTATGTAAATAAAAATGTTTAACAAGTAGGCCTACAGTTTTATAATCCATATTATTGTAACATTTACTAAAAAAAAAAAATAAATCTTTGGGTAGTTAAAAATCTCTGTCAGCATAGTTAAGTATTCCATGTTGTTTTTAATAGTGTTTGGCGTAACTTTACTATTCGACTCT
The DNA here is from genome assembly GCA_018207615.1 of Philaenus spumarius. Lineage (NCBI taxonomy): Eukaryota > Metazoa > Arthropoda > Insecta > Hemiptera > Aphrophoridae > Philaenus > Philaenus spumarius. The sequence goes on from JAGFPH010000650.1 coordinate 411,247, forward strand.
AACCTTATATTTTTGCAGACAACGACGTTGTTTTACTTTCTACTGTTAAATGTTAAATACAGGTAAACATACTGTGACTAAATAGGTTAGGTTAGAACCTTTTAGGTATTTTTTTAATTATTATTTTTGCATTTCTGTTAGCTCTAGGTTAGCCTAGAGTCGAATGGTAAAGTTGCGCCTAGTGTTTAAAAAAAATTATGTACAGTATTTCTGATGTGTAGGCTATCTAATTAATCAGCCTGGGATTTTTTAAGGGGGCTTACTAGTACTTTAATAGGAATCTTCTTACTTTTTACATATTTAACGTACAGTACCAACATTCCCTACTCACATTAAACCTAAAACTATTGCCTAAACGTAATTCCCTTCAGCTTATAGAGCATATTGGGCAACTACATATTAAAACAACATTGTGCGATAACAACTTTTTATTTAGAAAAAAATGAAGATATAGTTTAAGATAAGTTTTTACAAGCTGAGATGTAAATTACAGTGAGTGAATAACTGATTGTACAGAACGGGAAGAGAATACCGTGTAGAGAATACCGTGTGACCACGCATGTGCAGGTGGCTCTGACGGACAGTGTCTGATAGCTTTTGATTAAAGGTGTCTTTCGAGAGAGCTGCGTCAGTCAAGGAAAAAACGTCTTTAGGCGTCTAATTGTGTCTGTTCGTCTAGTTCGATGCAGTGTGTGGCGATCCCATAACCACCCTTGCTAAACCCCTCGTTTTAGTCACGTTTAGTCAAAATGACTAACCGTGTCTGATTATGTGTGCGGCAGGCCTTACAGTGCGCGAGATTTCATTAGATTAGGCCGACCCACACAAAAAGTGCCAAACGGGCCATAAGAAGTTTTCACTTAAAAAAAAAAAAATAGCCTGAAGTTCTAACTTACAGTCTTTAGTAACAGTATGTTTACCTGTATTTAACAGTAGAATGTAAAACAGCAAAAATATCAGCCGAGGCCCTACAGTAAATTTACACCAGAAGTGCTAACCCCACTTAATACTGTGCCTACAGACTGTAAGTAAATACTTCAGGCAATTTTCTTAGGTGTTAGAATATCTACCACAATAAAGCAACCTAACTTTATTTTTTTGAAAACTTTAACCACAAATTAATTCTCCTACCTTCAGCTTTCCACAAAAAGGCAGCCTGGTTTATAACACTTATGGTAATCATCTCCACCTTATTTATAATTTTAACAACAATAAAGAAATGATTTTAAATTGGATTTTCTGCGGTTCCCATATTCTGTCCATTTATTTATAAAAAATCTTTAATCTCTACAACGAAAATAATCTTACATTAAAAAGTAAACAAACAATATCCAAACTGCTAACTGCAGAACATTGATCACTGATTCAACATTTCATCTACACTTGTACACTTTACCATTCATTAAAGATAACACTGTACATCACAGGATGCTGTTTGTATGTTGGGCCTAGTCATATAGTCTTGATATATGACTACAATTTATTTGTGAAGGGATTTTTATTGTAAAAAATATTTCATGGCCAATGGGGCGTTAATACATTATACTATCTATGATTTTAAGGAACCAGTATTATTTTAAATTGCATGTAAAGTAACCGGTATAATAATATGATTTATAAGATTGAAGTACTACTGTACTCTAACCAAAAATGCCAAATATAATTTTGGTACTCAAATTTGGTGGGCTGTGTGTGTGTACATTTAGCAGTATTGCCAATATAGTTAACAGAATTTTCAATTTTGGCGGATTAGAAATATATCAATGTCAGGAAGTCGGGACTCGGTATTTATTGAAGTTGTCACTTGATTTCAATTTGTATTATTGTTGTTGGTTTATATTTTAATTTATATAAACTAGTTTCAAATTGGTATTATAAATCGTATTTTGTTTAAATAAGAAGTGGTTTTTGAATCACCACTAATAAAATCTCAGGTATTTTGTTTGTCTGATATTTATTTAGTTTTATTTTATATAAGTTTATGTTATTTGAATGCAAGAACTGATAAAAAATAAGCTTTAGGATGTATATGACAAGAATAAATTACAATAATTAAGTCTGTACATTTTTTGGCAAGATGAATTATAGGCCTACTTGTGACTTTTATCCATAAGAGGAATCAGTAATGCATCTGATTTACATCAGGTGATACCAACTTTTACATCTTGGAGAACTTCAATAAAAATAATAAATATGAATGTTTGGCAACTTAGTGGCTTAGGTATTAACAATAAAAAGTCTATTGCAATAAAAGTCCCAAATACTCTATTTTATGATACAGTACTCCAGAATAGAGTATATTAAAATGGAGTACCTTGCATGAAAGGAAGGTGGCTATTTATTATCATGCATATTAATAATTAATAATACAAAATCTTTTAATTAAACCTAACCTTTTATAGGTAGGTATGTTTTTAAAACCAGTAACCACAGCATTTGTTGAAAAAAGGAAAGAATATAATTTCAATTAGATTTTAGTTAGATATAAATAGGTAGTCTACATATGAAAATGCATTAATTAATTGTAGAAACAATTTTAAATTTATGATGTATCTAGGCTATATATTTAAAAAATTCTAGTCAGAACATGTAACTAAATTTAATATCAAACCAAAGAAATTGTAATAAGAATTATTTTAGTGTTTTACCTATTTAACACACTAAATGGTAATAGTAGCCTATACAATGACGGTCAACTTCAAATTTTATGATACTTTAGTTAAACAATATATTGAACAAGAACTAACAAAAAAACTATGTGTTGGAAACGTAATACAGACAATATATACAAACTTATATATGTTTATACTTTTGAAACATACTGTGACTAAAGACAAAGGAATAAACAAATTATATTTGAATAAAAAAGTTATCCCCAGTTATTTGCAACTTTACAATCAATATACTGATAAACTGAGGAAAGTTTGCTGCAGAAATTAGTGTCTTGTTTAATTGTGCATACTAACACTAAGATTTGATTTATTACAGATTATGCCTATGGATGATGTTTTAACAATTTGCCATCACTTAAAAAGCAAGTCAGTTGCACTCTCTCCTAACAATCCTTGGTTGATTGGATGTGTTGATTGGTATAAGTCGCAGAAAAACGGGGTAAGCTACACATAACTTAAATATAAATATTACAAAAAATGGTTTGTGATAATGTCCTTTATAAAGTATGTCTCAGCGCTGATAATTCAATACTCATTATTCACTGAGTTTCTTTCATCCTTTTAAATTATTGTTAAATCTTTTTCTTCACTAACCAATGCCCTTTAGGAGTCACTTCAGCCATAGGTCTACATGTTACAGAATATCTATCAATGCATAGCAGATGACTGCATCGTTCTAGTGGAATTGATTTACGTAGGCCTATTAGTCAGTTATAATATTTCTCTCTCGAGACACTGGACAATGTGTTGGGTTTTGCATTAGCATGTTGTGCAGTCTATCATCTGTTGCAGGACTATTCTTTGCTTAAAATCATAGGCGTAACAAGGACGACCGTATGGGGAGTTTACAACAACCGGGGGGTATGGAAATTTTGTTTAAATTAAGATGCAAAATAACACGTTTTAGGCTTCCCAAAAAAACTTTATAGGTATGTATAATTTTCCACTTCTAATTGTGATTCATCTTTCCACGCGCTGACTAACCCCATATAGGCTTGGATCAAACACTGCGTTTTTTTGTCGGCTGCAGACTAGTTACCGTCGCTGCTCATAACATTTACAGTGTGCACACAGGGCGGTAAAATATCCGACGCTGTCTAAAAGTGGGATTCTTTAAACTGAAGTGTCTAGTTCATCAATCACGAATGTGTTATGTAATATACTATTTCGTTTAATGTTTTATTGATATGAACAGAGAATAATTCTCGCTTTATTATTATTCCGTCACCGATTGAAAAGGAAGCAAAAAATAGGTACTTATTTGGGTTCATACAATCAATAAATAAAAAAAGATTTTGGAGCATTCTACACTGTGTTTCCTGATTTGAGGAACTAGAAGAAACATTTTTCAATTATTTAAGAATGTCGGTTTCATTATTTGACAAATACAACCCGCGGCTGAAGGATAATATTATACGAAAAAAATACTAAAATAAGGAAAATTGGCGTGCATTTGGTCATGTTCGCCACTGTTTCGGGGGAGACGGTGGAAAATCCGTCGATTGTAGTGGCAGCGAGCGGCTGCACAGCTACCATCAGCGGTAAGTAAACCGATCATTTATTTTTCCAACCAATGTGTATGCTCTAATACTCTCCTTCGCGCCACTGTTGATATGATGGCGACGACAAATATACCATGGCGGACGAAAACTCCGTGTGTGATCCAGGCCATACACTATACTGCATTGTATATAAAATAAAGTGCCAGTGCTCAATTCGGCCAAAGATAATGACAGCAATAAATTGATAATTTATTGTAACTTGACATTTGCATAGGTGTTGAAAACAAGTTATTCTTAAGAGCGTATTTTAATGTAAACAAAGCACAAAATATTTTTTACAATAGGGAGGGGCAGGGCCGGATCTACATATTTTGCGCCTATGGGCCCCCAAAACTGCCGCCCTCCCCACAATAATCACTAGAAGTGTTAATGCTAACGTTCTTCTGAAGTCAAGCCATTTCGGTGCGTGTGCAAGCATATTTTCAAAAATTCGCCAAATATAGTAGGCCCTAATTATAAACCAATCCAAAAGTGTTCAGTAACTTTTTTGTAGAGAAAGGTTCAAAGAATTTATACATGCCAGTAAAAAAATTATTGATGTAAAATTTACAAAGTTATTAGCTCAAGAAACAAAAATGTTTAGTAACGAATGGAAAAAGTTCAACTTTAGGCCTATACATAAAAAGTAGTAAACATTTTTTTGTAATTTTTTCGTAAATGTAAAAATTTCGTAATTGAGTCCTGAATAGAACTGTATAAAAATATTTATCAATTTCAAATTTCTTATTTTGAAAACACCAGTTCAAAGACTCCCAACAAAACTAGGCCTAGTATAGTAATTTAGGAATACATTCCTTGCCCAAATATGAAATATTATTATAAGAAAGTGTAGAGAATAAATAAAAGAATTGAACTGTATACTTGTAAATTATTATTTCATAAAAGTATTTGACTTAGTTTTACTTGAATCACAAAATTAGATCAATCGAATTGAACTTCTCACGGACGCATCAAATACGACGTACTTTGTGAAAAACCGTTGGAAGTGCTACTTCGGGAGCTTGAGAAAGTCGAATTTTTAATTTCCCATTTGTCAGTGTTTCTCAGAACCGTATGAACAAAACCGTTAGAGTAAATATAGTTTGCTTTACACCAAACGAAAGATTGAATTTGGGTCTATTAATAGATAAGGTCGAAATAATTCGAATTATAAGAGATATCTCGAAGGCAAAATGTACTGTTTTATTGGTTGAAATTTATCCAATTGCAAAGGTTGACAGACAATTCCATATTTTTGGAACTATGCAAGTGACGTTTGATTGGAAGGCAGTTTTATAGAGTTAAAATCTTGACGAATCCAAAGGTATCTATATATTATTGTCAAAATATCCCGGTCGAGCCCCATTGAGCTTTAAGCCCGGTTTACACTCTACGATAAATCGTTACAATAAATAGAAAGTGTGAGTACTGTTTACATGCAAAGATTTCTTGTCCAATCTCCATTGACGAATATTTTACTTTTGATAGTTCTTTCTTATAAACCGTATGCTGTCTGCCAACGGATCAAACTCCTTGTGTTTTTGAACGAGTGCTATGTGCACAAGGTCTTTTTTATTCCTGTCGGAGTATTCTTTGCTCTTAAGTGTCCGCTCCAGTAAAAATAAAATGGATTTTTATCCCATAAGAGCAATGTTAAATTTCAAACCATTTATTTCGTTTACTTTTTATCATAAAATTGTTTGCAAGGTCTCATTTTAAGCACAGTCACATTACGCATCCGTCTTGCAATTTACATTTTTTTAAATTTCTTTCATTTGTCAAGTAACTGACATTTAGTAAGTACAAAGTTTTAATTTTTTTCCTAACACAATAAAAAATTAATAATGAAAAATAATTTGCAAGCCGGATCCGAAATTTTATAAAGAATATTCAGTTTTTTTTTCAACACTCAATTACAAAAGATAGACTTATAAAATGGTTTGAAATGAGGCAATGTCAAAGCGTTCAGCTGCAAGAAATTGCACTGTTTAGATAGGAATAGGCCTACAGTGATACCGGAAGTGTGATTCCTGTTGCTTTCTCGTTTACTGGAGCAGACTCTTAATGAGCCACTAGCAGGTAAAACTCCGAAGTAGTTCAATAAATTCAGCCTTGCTATCAATTGAATAAAAACACAAGGTAAAAAAAAAACACGTAAAACAGAATCAACGAACTAGTGCCAAAACCTTTCCGGTGAACGGCCCTTGCAAACTGAGTCAAATCGTAGCGATAAATGGGCGCTACTGTTTACACGTTCCAATTTATCATTACGATTCGCAGAAATTGATGCCAGCCAGCACCAACCATGCAATCCAATTCCAATAAATCGTTACAATGTCCTGTTTACACGCACCGATAAATTGTAACAATTCGATTACAGTCGGCAAAACGTTTACAGAAAACTAAAATTTTAAAACGATGATTACATATGTAAATATAAGTTAAAAAAATATATATGTAAGTACAAAAGTTAAAGTTTAAATCATTTTCTTTCCAACGGTTTTTGTTTTATTGCGATTGGATGATTTTTAGTGGGTTAAATATTCAACACAAAGAAGCGTTGTCATTGAGTAGTGTTGGACCAAAGCCTAGGGCTTTGACTGCTCAATAGAGTTAAAAGCACTCGATACCAAAACCAAAATTGTCTCTAGTTTACATTCAATTTCCAATATGTTTTACTCATTACAAAAGAGTGTTAATACTATTTTCTTTCTCCTAATTTGCTCTGGTTAATTTAATTAGTAGTAAAACATTTTTGTATATTACCAATGAGTTAAGGAGATTTTATAAAACGTTATTAAAACAAAGTATAATATATGATGTAGTTTTTTGAATTACAAACAAATAAATGAGTCATCTTTAGAGAAATATTATACTCAATTTTTATTAATATTTCTGCATGATTACACCAACAGGAAGAGGTGATGGGGCTAAATCTAATTTTACTTTTACAAATTTAATTACATTATTACGTAATTTTTACAAGGTGAACTTCAGAAGTGGCTTTGCAAAATAATAAAAGACACATCAATTTCAAATCACGTATTTCAAATTTATTATGCATTATACAGTTTAAACAATTAATTACTTTCATCCATGTTGAGTTTGAAAACACTTTTCTTTAAAACACACTACACTACTATAGGCTACTACGTTTAAAACTTTAAAAACAAAAGTACAGTAAATCAGTTTTACACTGAACACTGAACGAATCGCACTGAAGAGTTGTGCTACAGCACAAGAACAATGAAAAAATAATGATGGTGAAACGCAAACAACAATAAGACTGAACTGAACGAAAGACTAAACAGACAACTGTGATTTCTCGGTGTTAGCCGAAGGCACGAAGTTTATTGATTCGCCGCCGAACGAGCCAAGGATGCACGAAGCAGCGGCCTCATCTCTCTCTCACACACACTCACAAACACGTCAGTGTACAGGCGTACATTTAGTTTGAGTCAAACGAATAACTTGGCATTAGCTCATTCATGACTACATCTAAGTCAGACGCTCATACGCATCCTGTTGTAAAACTGGAATGGAGTTTTAGTTTTGTTCTAAAACATAGTACTGTAATATTATTTCCCAAATTCCAGTTTTTTTTTGCCGTTTTGCCGCTCCTAAAAATTTGCCGCTATGGGCACGGGCCCACTTTGCCCCATGATAAATCCGGCCCTGGGGAGGGGGGGGGTTATAACCCTCAAAACCCTCCCTGGTTACGCCTATGCTTAAAATGACTACCCTATTAATTTTATAGAACAATTTTTAGGGAATATAACATTTTTTAAATCCTGTTCCATATTTGTCTCTTCATTTTTAAATACGGTTCAACTTCCAGCTCTATATTATGGCAATGATGGTGGTGATTCATTTTTACTAGGCGTATTCTCAAGATAACATTTGATCAGTTGTAGTTTGTAGTCTATACCACTCTTACAGCCCAAAACGCTTTCATGTGTTTAAAAGCTTGTCAGATTGATTTATTTTTTAAACATTTTTTCTTCATCAAAGTTTTTTACTCTGTTGAAACCTATCAACTAAAGGCAATCAGGTTAGCTTCAATACTCTGTTTTTTTCTTACAAGATATAGGAGTATAGTCAAGAGAGAAAAAGTATAACTTTCTTAAGAAAGCATGTTCAGAATACAAACAATATTGCGATAAAGACATTTAGTGGGCTAATGCAGTAGGCCTACTGTCTTTAGAACTAGGTCAACGTTAACACTATTCCTTTAAGGATTACAAAAGCTTACATTTAAAGAGAGCAAGAAAATTCTTGCACATTAATTCCTTAATAAAATTCACGGAGGTTAGGTTCTCGAAAACCTACACAAATTTTGAAGCTATCATCGGATGTAGTAAATTGGGTTAGGTTCATAAAATTTTTATTAAGTGAGAAAAAGCAATTAAAACAAAGAAAAATGTTTATCAAGTTTTAAAATACTATTAATAATTACATAGTTTCAAGTGTTTTACATATTAGGCTATACAAAGTTTGGTACTTTTCCGTTATACCGACCACACCTAATAGTTCATAAGCCCACGAGTAATTTTTGTTTTGTTTTTTTTTTTAAGGCGAAAACCCTAGGTGGTTATCATCGCCTGAGCC
>JAGFPH010000650.1:420167-436938 GCA_018207615.1 Philaenus spumarius
GCATAATTATATTGGTAATGTAATTGCCACAGTGTTTGTACTGTTGTAGGCCTTGGATGATCTCAGAGCTTTGTCATATTTGAGCTGTGTGTTTTTAATGATTCTTATTTTTGAACTCAATGTACGATGCAAACAGTTATTAGACGTAATATATAGGCACATTACTTATAAGTTATTTATTAAATATTTACACATTTCTTCTTAACATTTGCCAGGTTTTAATATCGGGACCATTGGAATGTAGACGTGGAGTGTTGTTATTACAAGAAAATAATGTAACTGTTCTTGGTGGAGAAGTCTTATCCTTGCTCATTCCTAATTCTGTAGAAAATGTACTCGCTAGATCACTGTAAGTTGTATCTTTAGTGTTAGAATGTAATAGAATATATTTATTGCAAAAAACTAAATTCACAAACAAAAATATATAAGTTAAACAATGTTGCAAAAGCAACCAACTGGTTAAAAACCCAATTATTACTGGGGCGCTATTTGTACAAAAATAATAAGTCCTGAAAACTATACAACAACCAAATACATGTTTAAGACATTATGTACAAAGAAATAAGAACTGACTTTTGAGTCCCATCAAAAAAGGGCAAGCACACAATTAAGGCTGGTTCAATATAACCAAAGTAGTCCTACCATGAAACATCCACCTTATGAGCGACCACGTTATATTAAAATTGACTAGTTCTGCAGTGATAGTGCATGAGCATTGGTTCTAATGCATTCCTGTTAAAGTGGCCATTTGATTCTTCTTACGTAAGGTGGAACATACCGGCATATTTGTCTTAGATTCTCAGGATCCTCGATCTTGTTGTCACATTTAACTAATCTCAAGAAACATAATTTCAACAAATTTCTCTTAGCTGTCAACAAATTAACTTCAAACCCCTTTTAAAAATTCCTTTATTTATTTATTTCAATGTAAATTCCTTAAATATTATCGCCCAAATTTGTTGGTTATTAAATAAATTTTTTTTTTTTAATAAAACAATACACACAAAATATGTATTATCATATTTATACGTTTTTTTGATGGGACCAAACAATACTAGCAAATTCCAACCCCGATCTAACTAGACTATTAAATCAAACTTTAGAAACTAAATTTTTTTTAAATGTTATATTATTGTAAAAAGTAATGTTAATTAGTGTACATACAATATGAAATAAATTGTAAAATTTCATGTTTGAGCAAAAAAATTTTACTGAAAAAACATGCTTGTCAATCATAGTCAAATTTTTTTTAAGGCTAAAAGTTTGTAGTTACAACAGGGTTTTATGCTTGCTAACATGCTTAAATTCCAACCTTAATCCAAAACACGTTTTTTAAAAGATTTTCACTAAAGTTTGGTATTCAAAAAGTAAATGCTGTTAATATACTGGCGTGTGATGCAGCATTTGAAAGGGATCCATTTAAGGATCTTAAAATTTATTTCTCCAGAGTTTTGTGATCCGTTGTTTTTTCGGTGTTCTGGAAAATGTTGTTGAAAATTAATTGTTCTCCTACTCTATTTTCGAGAATAGTGCCGCTAAAATAAGGCGTTAATGATACCGAAACCTCAAGAGAAATTCCAAAATTTTTTTAAAAGTTCGACACATTTTGTATTATAATGTACAAATCATTTAAAATTAAAATGATAATCGATTTGGGTTGGTACGGATATCAACGTGTAATGTACATTTGTAAAGATTTTGTATTCTGATATTTCAGAAATAATGCTAATCTAAAATAGTATTTAGTTTGAGTAGATTTGTTGTGTTATTTGTATTGCTTATAATTTTTGATATAAAAGGAACCTGGAAAATCGATCAGAGGAACCAATGGAAAACTCCGACAATCGGAGAAACGTTCCAGCAAGAATACAAAACCTTGTTTCTGCTTCACGATCGATGGAGTACCGTGATACGACGCCAACTTCTAACTTCAATAACAATGTAAGCTACCAATGTTAGAGCTAACAATGCTCTAACAGTAATGTTAATTTTTGTAAAATAGTATTTAGTTTGAGTTTTGAATGAGTTTTTCAATTCGTTATTTGAAGTACATCCACTTGTGCCGTCTTACAGAAAGAATTATTTAATTGGAAGTCGAACTAGGCCCGCACCCTAAAGACAGCACATGTGTTCGAAGATACTTGATTATTACCCTATTAAGAATTTACCTTTTGAACCTCGTTTATCTTAACTGACGAAAGCAAGACACCTGAAATGTTCTTCACAGGTAAAGACACAAAAATACAAAGAAATAAGTAATGAACAATTTGTTTATTAAATAAAAATTTAAATGCCCTTAGAGAAAAGTTTTTATATAAAATTTACATGCCCCAGAAAAGAAATAATTATTATTTAAATTTACATAAAAAAATCAAATGAATCAAAAGGAAAATCCCTCCCTGACAAATAAAGAAAAGAAAGAAAACCCCACCCTTTAATATAATTTATTCAAGCAATTAATTTAATAAAAAGTACATATTCAACATTACATAAAAGAAAAAGCAGTAACACAATGTTACAAATGTACACAATTTCTGAGAAACAAATACTAGAACATCAATGTACTTAGTTATTAGGTTATATATATATTTAAAAAAAAATTTGGCCATTCATAAATTATAAAAAAAAAGATAAAGTTAGTAAAGATGTTTAAAAAAAAAAATAAATTTGGAAAAATGGTGATATCACCTTTTGTAATCTAGAGATATAACCTCTGGAAGGTTGAAATCTCTAAATTTGCATGCCTGCGCCACCCTTTAATATAAATTAAATAGCTTAAAACTAATACAATTTTAAATTATCATTAATTCATTAAACAATTATAGCCCTTTTGATGAAAGTAATACACTAGAAAATATCGTCGTTCGTAGTTTTTGAAGAGAATGTCACTAGATGAAATAAAAACTTAGCCTAGACTTATCGCATTTTTGGTGAGCAGCGTTGACAGCAACAGCTGATGCGGAGCTGAATAGTTTGCAGCATTACATAAATTAAGTTTTCTGTTAGGCCTATTGAATCATATGCTCTAGTTTAGTAGGCTATCCTAGGACCAGTAAATACTGTTGAAAAACAATTCAGAATTAATTCATCTTCTAAAAAGTATTTAGTACAACATAGAGTATATATATTTGAATTACACCAGAAACTACACGTAGTTGTTCTTTCATGTTGTAGTTGGTTTCAACTTGTACAATTTGCCATGTGGCATACTACAGCAAGACATTAGGTCTAATTAAATATGTCTGCTCTGCACTTGTTAAATGTAGTTGAGTACAGACTGACAAAAAATTGAGATATTACTCTTATGCAATAAATAAAGTTTTCTTCTGTAATGATTATCCACATTCTATATAACAAACTCAATAGTTTGGTCTCACTTAAACTTTGCAAATTTCTATAAATTCACCTTAAAATATTCACTTTAAGAATCAAACAATGCTGTAACTGTAAATTTATTTTGTATAAAAGAATACTGTTTGTGTCAGTTTAGGCTATTTCTGAAAGATATGTCTATAGGCTATTTCTGAAAATGCTAGGCAAAGTTACTCTAAAACAGTTCAGGCTACTAGGTTAAGTAAAATGTCACTGGGCTTTTCTTTTATAAAAGTAAACAACGAAGCTATTTCACAATTTAAACTAGATCTATTAATTACAAAAGTATACTGTAATTTCACTGCATAGAATATTTAGAACAAACATAAAAATACAGAACATTCCATTGTCTAGCTCCTGCAAGAAAACAAACGGTAATTAAATAAAGCTATTACCTGGTGTGGTGTTTAATGAAGCATATTTATTATAAGCTCAAAGCTTATAAAGAAAATGACGACAAAGAAATACTAAGTATCACTCCAAAAGAACATATTAAACTGCGTCGTTCATCTCGAAGGGACGCTCAAGTAACAAGATGGCTAGAGTTGCAAATCCACTAGCGAAAGCATTAAGACAGTGAATTGAAGACGAAGTAGGTAGCGCTCGGGGTGGCACGATTAGTAACTAGGATAAAAAGTGTTTAAGTGCGCCTTCCTTTTATGAATTAGACTTAGTGAATGCACGAGTGTTGACGAAGTTGCCTCTACTCTACATTAGGTGGAGTTATATTCTGAGGTTTAAATAATTAAAACTCGGTGCTGTTTCAAAACAAAGGAAACGCTACAGCACTCATTCTAACTGGAAATGATTTACAAATGTATTGAGCAAGCTCTTTGTCGGTACAGTTGTGTTGAATATTGAATTGTTTAACATATCTAACTGTATTCAGATTATATTGTCATTTTTGTATAAAAAGTCTAACGTGAAATGTTTGTTTTTAAAACAGAACATATTTGTATGACATGTCAAACATAAAGAAAGAATTAGAAGTCAATAATTATTAGAGCTCATTTGGTATGTGGCCTAACAGGTTTTACGTCAGTTTGTAGTGGTGGGGGAAGCGAGAGAGTCAGTGTTTCGCCGTCCTATCGTCAGTGCGTTTGTAGAAAGTGCTCCGTGGTAACAACTACACAGTATATTACGAACAACGTGTAATCACATACGAGTACGTATTGTATAAAATCGGATATTGTTTAATTAGTAGTATAGTGATTTGTTAATGACTAGTGTAGCTGTGTTGGTTGTTATTGTAAGTGTGTTCATTATTTTAATAACATATAATTAATTGTCACAATAAGGGAACATAACTGTAGAACAGCTTTTGTCAAATGGTTATTCATTTCAAACAGCGTAGACAATGTTAAAAATTATTATTGTAAATACAACGTGATGTTATAACAGTTCCATTATCAATCACAACTCTCAAGTTTTTGTTTTTGAAAGTTCAAATTCTTTATAAAAACTAATAAATTTTTTCAAAAACCATTATTGACGATCGTTAAATGACAATTATTTATACTTAATAAACTTTTACATCATCGAAAATCTTTTTAAAACAACTTTTATTAAATAACATTCAGAATCCAGACTATGCGCCTTGTTCATAGTGCTGTTCGAATTGACAACCGCACTCTGCTCTTGCTCTCCTATTGGCTATTTCCCAAAAGGACATGGTTCGAAGCGGCAACTGTAGAATGAAAACTTTTGGCTGAATTTTGTGTAGCAAAACAGGCTACAAAATAGATGTACAAAGTACGAGCATAAAACGGGGATATACATATTGAGAATAACAACGTTTTTATTATTCTATTTGAAAAAGATGTAATATTAATGTTCTTAATATTTGACTATAATTAATTTTATATCCTATTACTTTAAATGAGCAATTCTTGGATCTTTGTATCTGAAGCGGATCTCGAAAACAGCTCTAACGAATTCAAAAATTTTGTATTTAGGTGTAGATTTGATTTTTAAGTACACCCATATAGTTGTATTTCGTGTAAAAACACAATTTTTTGAGAAAATCTAATTTAAAAGTTGAAAAATTTTAACATAGGGTCTTATGGGTTGCCATGTTGGTTACAAAATAACAACGAAATAATAAATAAAACAATCAAAACAGCTGTTTACAAACAAGCCATGAAATTGAGTATTATCCAAAATCAGCTGTTCATTGGATAGTTTTTAGTTACTGTTAAAAAAACAAGCTAATTTATACTGTTCTAGCACGTTTGAATTAGAATAAATTGGGCCTGATTTAACAATTTATTTTGTCAAAAAAAAAGTAAACTTGGCAAAAATGGATAAATTCTAATAGTAAATTTTGTAATATAGGCCTGGCTCATTTCTGAAACATAGTATTGAGGTTATGTTTACTACTGTATATTTAGGCCTGGTTTCAAAGCTTTAGTTGACATAAGATAGTAGAACTAGGACTAAAATCGTAATGAAAGCTTCTCACGTTTCTAAAGCATGTATTTGAGGTTATAATTAATCTTGTAATTACTGTTAATATATTTAAGCCTGGTTTCATAATTTTGCAAACCTATGTACAAACGAGCCAAAGATTAACGAGATTCTTTAGCGAATTTTCCAACTGCGGGCGAAGCGAAGCAGCCATCTGAGGCCGAAGGTTGAGGCGGGGTTGGGACGCAAAGCGTCCAGGGGCAGAGCCCCTAGTTTTTATTTAATCGTATTAATTTACATTTTACAATGTTATAATTTTTTGAAAAAGCTTGGTAAGTGTTGCTTATTTAAGATGATAGACAATTATATAGTATGATATATAATACATGTATATTTATAGGAGATTTCTTTACCTTGATTAGAGAATTGTTTAAAACTTACTTTTCAAACTGCTGGTATGATTAAACATATGTTTTCTACAAAAATATGATTGTTTAGGAACAAACAGACTTTTTGGCGTCCGATGAAGATGAAGCATTGTTACTACAGATTCACACAGAGGCTCTACAATCGGACGATGAACCCAATCAGAATTTATATCATGCTGCCAGTGTAGTTGATACGCCCGCAAGTTCTAGCTTTTCGAATGAGCCGAATCACAATTTCAAAAGACCTCTCGGTAGATACTCCGAAGGAATTGCGACAAATGTGAATCAAAGAGTAGATTCTGAATCGGTTGTAAGTAGGCCTTCCTTTAGAAACACACTCGAAGGAATAACTCCGCTATCTGAAGTCAATCGGGTGCCTTCGGAATCGACTTATTCTTCAGAACAAAACTCAACGTTTGATGATGATGACGATGAAATTTTTGCAAGTTTAGAAGAGGAACCTCAGTTCCCTTATTGCAAACAGATACAAGCCTCTGTTCAGTCATTAACTTCTAAGCTGAAAATACGTAACGGAGAATGGACTATAACAGCAATGATATCTGATGGAAAGAGTTCTTTTGATGTTGGATTTTCTTCAGAGGTACGATGTGTATTTATTTATTGTTTCTTTGATGATGATGTCTGCCCGTCTTTCTCTCATAAACATTTTCCTCACAGACAATTTGATTTAGAAAATAGAAATTTCTTATAGAAATAGTGAATATCCAAAAACAGATCTTGGGTATGAATATTTAATTTTGAAATTAACGAATATTAGCAAACAAATATTTTTTTAACCCATTAAATGGAATAAAATGGTGAGTTCAATAATATATAAAAACGGTTACACTCCTTAATGTTATAATGCTCTAGAAATTTTGAAAAAAATATAGCAGTGTACATCTTTATTTTTACATTGAAGAAAAATATTTAGTCCCATTTTCAAATATATAACAGACAAATATCACGACTTATTCTACCTCTAAAATTTTAGTTCCTCAGAAAAGATAAAATAGGGATCATATCATGTAAAAAACTTGATTTCCATGCTAAACACTTCCCCAGCAAAGGTTAACTCAACTAAATTAGCTGTGAAAAACATAAACGAAGACCTGGATTCGTTCCGTGCTCCTGCTCTCCCAACAGAGATACTCTGATCACACCAGGCATTGGTCAATGTTATCTAGTCAATGGAGAGCAGTAGCACGGATGCTTAAGGTACTGGGTTCGAATGGTCTTGGTCCATGTTTTTTCACAGTTAATTTCTCAGCTGTTTCTTTTTTTTTAATGTTTCTGCAATTTATAACAGCTTGTTTGTTAAAGTAAGGGTGAACTGTACAGAAATCCCTCGACATTCGCGGATTTGGTATTCGCGGTCGCTAAAAAAGAAAAAATACTGTATTAAATATTCAAAAATTATTACAGTGTATGTACTGTAATTATTATTGTACGAATTTAATAACATTGTATGAATACCACGTCGGCGAAACGCTCACAAATACAGTAGAACCCCTCTTAACCGGCCTCGGATCAATCGGTCCTCGGCTTAACCGGCCTATTTCAAGAAACAAAAAAATCAAATATATTAACTGGCCGAAGTCTCAAACATCGATTATTTGACGGATATTTCGGGATGACGCAATGTTATTTGTGCTACTGTATGTGTTAATGTTGTGGCAGGGAAAAGGGGGGAGGAGGAGCGTAACAAAGGAAGCCGCCTTGTCGATTGATTCTTGCCGCGGAAGCAAGAGGGGGGATCAAATCTTGCTTCCCACGGCAACTGTATTATTTTTTCTTGGAATCAATTAACCAAGCGGCATCCTTTGTTTCTCTTTCTTCATCTGTTTATTTCTCGGAACCTTTACTGAATTTCGTGAGAGCAAAAGTGCTTGAAAACAGGAGGGGAGAAAAGGAGGCGAGGGAAGTTAAAATGTTTACATGTAATTTGTTAGTGTTTGTTTGTGTGTGTATGTACAGTACATACAATAGAATCAGTTGCAATGACGTCTTATTTCCTTTATTATTTATGAAATATGTACTGTAGGTTATTTTTGAACTAAAATCTATTTTTTACGGGAACCTCGGATCAACCGGCCAAACTCGTAACCGGCCAGGGTCTCGGTCCCGACCTGACCGGTTAAGAGGGGTTCTACTGTACAACAAAACCTACAAGAAGGGATTTTCGTAAAACACACATCTGCGTGAATATAAGTGGACTTGTGCAAATGAAGGTCAATGGCATACTGTACTGTACAGTGATTTAGTTAGTTGGAGACATCAATTTAGTGTGTAGCAAGTCAAATTAAATTTAAAGAATTAATTAAAGTTACGGTACAGTAAAATATTTTGAGAGAAATTAAGTTTTTACTATGTTTTAGATTATCACTCGTAAGTCGTAACCAATATTTTCGCTACTGACAGCGAACGATAGTTTGATGCCTTGACATGACTAAGTTCTATAAAATAGACAGACCCATACAATGAAAGAGCAAGTAGGGGTGGGTAAAGGTACCGTTATGAGAGCACTGTACTTGAGGGGAGAGCGAGATGACAAACAACGTTCCAATAACTTATAAAATTATCAGCACTCCCAACAACTCAGCTCAAATACTAAACCTTGCAAGGACTTTTTTTATCGCGTAAAAGCGGGACCGCATATAAAACAAGGGCTGCCCCTTGTTAATTAATTAATTAACGTGTTAATTAATTTATCTTATATAAATTAATTATAGGTATTAGTACATGTTTTAAAATTTTCTATATGTCATGTGTGGTGACCTGAGATCCATGTATACACATGATCTCAGGGAGCCACTGAGAACCACGGAGATAGTGAGATAGAAAGTGGAGTGAGTGCAACACAGTGACAACGCTATTTTGGTTTATTTATTACGTTAATAATTAATGTGTAAATTTATCATTATGGTTGGCTAGTAAAGCACCACGGGGCTACCGACTTTGTGGGGGGCCCTTGGTGACAAATTACCAACCACAATGTACGAACCCTCGTACAATAAGTCATTCAATAAGTAACAAGACAAATTATTTTTGCACAAAAACGCGCAAAAATTTATTGAATCAGTACAAAACTTTGGTTACTTTTCAATATAGTCCCCACAGCAACACTTATACACTTGTCCCATCTTTCTGCTAATTTGTAAATGCCCTTGACATAAAATTCTTAGGTTGATCTCGAAGCTACTTTTGCACCTGATTTTTTACCTCTTCATTGGATTGAAAATTTATTCCTCGTAGACCATCTTTAAGGGGTCCAAAAAGATGGAATTCTGATGGAGCGAGGTCGGGGCTGTAAGGGGGATGTGGAAGGATCTCCCATCCCAGTTTCTGAAGTTTTTCTTTAATCAGCTGTGCCGTATGTGGACGGGCGTTGTCATGAAGCAAAATCACGCCTTCAGTTAAAGAGCCCACGGCGTTTCGTTCGAATTGCAGTGTCTTATCTTGTTTTCCAGCATGTCACTGTAGTACTGGCTGTTGATTGTTCTTTGGCCTTCAAGAAAATCACAATAAATTGGCCCCTGAAAATCCCAGAATACTGTAAGCATGACTTTACCGGCAGATGGCTGGGTCTTGAATTTTTTTTGAATGGGAGAATTCGTATGCTTCCACTCAAGGCTCTGTCGTTTTGACTCTGGCTCATAGTGGTGGATCCATGTTTCATCACACGTTACAATTCTTTTGAAAAAACCTTCTCCTTCAGTCGAATATCGATTTTTCAACTGTTGACTGATTTGAAGCCGGGTTTCTTTGTGAGCGTCCGTGAGTTGTCTGGGCACCCATCTCGCACAGGTTTTCTTGTACTGCAGCTTGTTATGAATAATGTTATGGATAGTTCCAACACTCGCGTATACTTTTTCACTTATCAGTTCAACGGTGATACGCCTATTATGCCGAATTAACGCGTCAATCCGAGATTCGAGAGAGGAAGTCCCAACTTCGATCGGTCGTCCACTGCGTTGCTTGTCAGAAACTTTTGTACTGCCACTTTGAAATTGTTCTACCCATTTGTAAACGTTCGAACGATTCAAACAATTGTCTCCGTACACTTTTAACATTCTTTTGTGGTTGCACTACCTTTCTCACCTTCCGCGACTAAAAATCTGATCACGGCACGTTGTTCTTCCACGGTGCAATTCTCGAGCGGATTTGCCATCGTTAACAGAGTAAATTTGAGGTTATGTTTACGAAATATGATTGAACAGCTGATCAATTGTCATCGCAAGGTTGCTAACTTTATGTCCTGAAAGTTTTGTACTGATTCAATAAACCGTTTTTGAGCAATAATAATTTGTCTCGTTACTTATTGAATGCCCCTCGTAGTTCGCGATTTAATAATTAATACAATAGCTCGGTAGGGCCTTGCATGGTAGTTTCATTTAGTTGATACAATTATTATAATTTCATAAATACGAAAAATGTTAGTTACAAAATAGCCTCATCAAGGCTAGCTTCGGAGCCAGCGGATAATTTGGTTTACCAGAATTTTCTTCACGTAATAATTAACTATTTAAAGATTCACGTGGTCAGACAACCTGTATGGGCCCGACACCTTGCACACGAACTTAATCCCCCTTTTCGTATTTGATTTGGTTTTCCATATTCACGGTTTTGTTATTCGCGGCAATTTTTCGGAACTTACCCCCCCCCCCCCCCCCGCCAATAGCGAGGGATTGCTGTATATAAATTTTGGTACATAACATGTGCAGGTTGACACTTCATTATTTTAGAGGATACATTACCCACTTAAAAAATAACTCTTAATAAGTATTTTCTACTTCTGTAGTATTATCAGTGGCTTTCGCTTATGCAAAAGTTTAGATTTAATAGTACTTTTTTAAAGTTGATGATTGAATCTAATTACAAATCAGTTAAAATTTACTTACAAAAAGTTATCTTTTTAGATGAAAGTGGTATTAAGGAATCTGTAAAATAAATTTTTCTTATTTTAAAAAGGTTTATGTTCTTAAAAATGTAGATTACGCTTAATGCTTGATGAGAATCCTAAAAAAATGTAAAAACAATAACAAACCACAATCCCCAAATCTAGATTCGCTTCATTTAGAGGTTATAATTTGAACCACTTTTCTTTAAAACAATTACCAAAATATATGTATTAAATTTAAAAAAAATTTAATTTAGTAATTTAAAAAAAATTAACTTTACTGGCTCAGCTGATGGAATAGTTTGATTTTAGATTTAGTAGATGTTTACTTTAACAGCTGATTCATTGTACGTCACATAATTTTTAGATTACTTTTATGTTTTTTTAACATAATTTATTTTTGCATTATAAATACAAAGAAAATGTATCCTAACATCAGTCATTTTATTTAAGATCATTATATAAATATTTCTAAAAAACTTAGATTTGTGGTTATGTTTACTCCTAAATTATTGTTTAGAGAAATACCGAAGTAAAATTAATAAAAAGTGTACATTTACATTATAAAGAACTTTCTATCCAAACGAAATTCTGTGTAAGTTATTATTCAATTTAAAAACAATGAAAGCAGTTTCATATAATTAATTATTAAGGTCAATATTATTAAACAGATTTGTTGAGAAAAAAGTGTTTTTGTTTTGAGTTTATGATGCCGTAATTGCACACGGAAAAGAAAGTTGTTACTTGTGTGTTACTAAATTAATTTTACATTGTCATCTACAGTATTGATTAAGTTCTGTATGTCTAATTTAGGTTTTGGAAGAAATATTTGGATTTTCTGCAGCCGAAGTGCAAGCTAAAAGATGTGAAATGGCGAGCAATCCTGCAATGAAAGAAAAAGTCAACGCTGTAAGTTGAATACAAACTTTTAATGATTTCCATAATGTTAATATAACAGGGAGTCTACCGAGCGAAAAAAACTAAGCTATATCTTTCAAAATTTTAAATGAGTGACGACTACAAAAAACCACACCAGACTGTACAAAATTATTTATATTATAATTTTGAAGTACTGTAGTTTTAAGGCTAAACAAAAAATGAGATTATTTAATTTCAGAAAATTATAATTGAGTTCATTGTCTTGTGTTACCGAGCCAGTGTAACTGTGACTATTAAAAAAACATTTTCTTGGGATATGGTTGATGTAACAATGCACTAGTTAGTGGAATAGCATGTCTTATGTCGAATCAGGAAGATAGCACACAGGTGATCATGGTTAGAATCAGGAACCATCATGGCGGAAGGAACAAGTTCCTTATGAATAAGTCATGCCATAATAATGTAACACTTACGTCCATGTCACAGAGAAAATAATAAAGTAAGAAATGAGTCAGCTGTTTCCTATAGTGACTAAAGGAACAGAGATTTGGTCTAAATGAATAATGACGCAATACTAAATAGTATTAATCATTTTAATTTTCATATAAATACATTTCTTAATGACGCAAAATAAATACAGTAGAATCATTTTTTCTTTAATAAACAAATAATAAAACATAAAAGCAGACTGTAAAAGTAAGTAATATAAAAGCAGACTTAAAAAACATAACAATATATGAGCGTGTGTAAAAAATGAAAATTATACAGAAACTTTATTTCAAAAAGTAGTGCGTTATAAGCGAATAATAAAACGGCAGTCGAGACTATGAACAGTTCGATAAATAAATAAATAAAAAAGAATATAATAACAGTACATCACACAATTTAATATGAATCGAGAACTTGATATGATAGAATGTACAGTGATCATGGAAGCAATTGGAGAAGAGAGAGAGGATCAATCTGTGTATGTGAAAGAGCACAGATGTCAAGAGATACAGAACGTAAGGGAACGTACTGTTTTTTCACTGGGACGAAGGAGAACGTATTACAAGCAGGGTCTTCTATCAAGATGGCGACATAGCTTACGTATGTTGAATGAAGCCGGCGTGTGTTATCGCAAGAAAAATGTGATTTTCTTTCAAAAGTAGTGACAAGTTTGGTCAAAATGTAAAGTAAATGTACTTTGGAGGTGGTGTGATTGAAAAAATTAAAACTAATCATGTAAATTGGTTATTTCTCGACGGATATTCTTTCGATGTGCTTTGGCGGGACTAGCGTGGGGTAAGCTTCAGGAGTGAATTGAATTTATGACAAAATCCTAGGTAAAGAACAGTGCGACGAATAAAACAAGTGAAACTGTAAGTAGAAATGGCCATTGGACATATTTTTAGTCTGCAGGTATTAAAATTTTTCAATTTATTAAAAATTAACTTCATTTAACTTCTATTGCGTCATTACTTAAGATATGGTCCAGGAAACTTTGTATAATTGTAGATAATTTCTTGACTTGTTTGTATATATGTATCACTATGTTTATGTTTCTTAATTGCTGTAAATATCCATTTTTGATCATGTTTGAGTAAATAATTGTTGTCTTGCCGCAATGCCTTGAATTTCTTTCTGTAGCCACGAATATCCATTTAGCCACTACTTTAATTAGCCAGGTTCCCACCCCTAAGAAAACAGAATTAATTAAAACGTATTTTTCAGTGATTAGTAATTATAAGTAAATATATGCAAACAGAGCATAAGTGAGGTTATATGTGGATTGTCGCAAATTATCATGATTATTATTTTTTTTATTATTATTAAGATTATGGGAGTCAAGTAAGGTGAATTCAAGTAAGATGTACTTAGGTAAGGTGAATCAAAGTAAGGTGAGTTGAAGTAAGGTGAAATATATAATATTGTTCTACGTTGAAGTTGGAAGAAAGATGTTATGGAGAGTTAAGGTGGGCGATGAATTATTAATGAAGTGAGGCAATAGGCCTAGGAGGTGCATAAGCAATTTTAAGTAGTACATGAGCGACGATTTTTGTTTTTTAAGGTAAATAGATGGAGGAGGTGTTGAAGAGATATTAATGGTTATTAGATAATCCACATATAGCATTTTTATTTTTATTTAAAACATATTTTTTTTAATTTTTGAACTTTTTACCGAACCCCATTTTTTTTTAACACAGTATAACTTAATATAATTTTTATTTTTGCAACGCATATCGTTGCAATAAGTTACGGGATAAGTCATGACATTTTATTGCCAACATCATATATAATTGATATCAATATGCTACAACTCCTCATCTCTATATTTTGAGATATAACAACTAAAATAACAAATTAACTAGATGTCTTCAACACATTACAAACAGCAGATGTTTTACTTGACGGCTCATTTTCAATACCACTATCAAAACTTGTTTCACCAACAACTGATGTTTAGTAGTACCATTGTATTTGGATAACCTAATAGAACTCCGATCCAACGGAATATTTCAAGCCACTGGAAATTCGACGATAGTGGCGCTATCTATTGGGGAAACGACGGAAGCTGTGTGAAGCACCAATGCTACCAATGCTTTCTCCCTAGCGCTACCTCGCGGCGTGATAATGCACTATTTTCCCGACAACCTTTTTTTCGGCACACAGCCCCCGTATGCTTGCATGATCTATGGTAGAACTCACATGAGTAGATCCTACATTGCATTCTGCCAACTACGTTGCTTTTATTTGTATAAGTTAAATCAGGTTCTGAAAGAAGTCGTTGCATAATAGAATTACTTTTTAAACAGCTGACCAATCTATCTCGAAGATAGCCATTTAACAAATTTTTAAGGCTACAATGAATAGAAAGTCTTAAGGTTATCTTTATAATCACCTATTCGTTCATGCTTAAGTTGGATAAGTAGGCTGATCTTATAAATTTCTGTAGTAAAGGGTGGTTTGGGATATAAATGATTAAATTTTGTGTAATTTATAACATTCCTGTATAAGACATATACATAGCTTTTCAGGTATGCATAGATCACATAAAAGCTTATATGTATTGATAGTGGCAACAGTCAATAAAATACTATTTTTTCCTTCCTTAATGTTAACATTCAATAAATAACTCGAAAGTTTCTTTGAAAGCTGCCCATGTTTTTGGCTAAATCAAATTGTACCAATTATCATATTAAATTCATGGTAATTAGCAAGTATTTTAGTTGCTGCAAAGCCATGTAATATTGGGACTAATTGTTTAAGTTCATCATAAGAATGAACCTTTTAAATAGAAATCACATTGAAACACCTTTGTATATAAAAAATGTATTACACATTTTTACACTAAATAACATAAAATAAATTATAGCCTAAATGAGTAAAAATTATTTTATTTTTTATTTTTGAACTTTTCTACTTAATAATCACTAATATTTTAAAGTGGAAGCACATGTGCGTCCTTAGCACACAGGCTTAAAATTGGCGTGCGAAGCACGCAATGCATTATGTATTGTAAATACTTCCAATATGGGGGTTGGCGTGCAAATCACTGTGTGTCCTTAGCTGTGAATGTGTTAAGCCTCATACCCCGGTCTAGCCCCCCCTCTCCCCCATAGAAAATATCATATGGACGCTCATGATACCAAAGGCTTTATATTTCACCTTCTCTTAGGATTCTGGCAGAACAATAAAGTCAAAACTAATAGCATTAAATAAGTTTGTGTAATTTCGTGTTTTGTCTTGTTTGTGAAGTTTAGAGTTTTCAATATAGAGTATAGAATTGTTATATTAAATTATGTATGGTTTGTTTGATATTTAAATACTTTTATAAGTTTATCAACTATATTGTTGTCAACTATTTTTAGTAGTGCGCTATGATTTGTCATATTTGTGTTTATGTAATGTCTTTTACTTTAGGAGCATTTATGCTTATCTTTGTTCAGAAGATGATGTGCCAGTATTTTAAAGTTTTATAGAATGTGCAATATAATGCTGATATTTATAAAAATTTGGGGTAAACAGGTTTAGAAGCCGACATTCTGTAGGCGGATTATCCCAATCTGTCAATCATTTTAAACAATGTTTAATCATATAACATTAAATAATGTAAGTATTTAAGTCAAATTCTCAATAATATTTAATAAGTCATTGTTTACAGATGTTGAAAACTGGGCAGCAAAAATTGAAAACTATGAAATGCCCAATGACAGTTGAATTCCCATCTGCTTCTGAATCTCCAAGAGTTGTTGCTGTGGAACTGTGATAAACTGAAGAAAGAAGCAGTGACTGTTATTTGTGATACTAGTTAATAAGTGTTGTTCTCAAAAAGTTTTTAAATGTTGACAGTAATGTTTAGCTATAATTTGTAAAATAAAAGTAGAATATTTTAACGATTTATTTTAAAAACTACTCATTTCAGTACTGGCTATCATTACCATTTAGTATTATTGTTTAAAATGGAATGACATCCATATAGCCAAGAAAAATCCAATGATCAAAAAATATTTTTCATTGTTAATTTTACAATCTTTTTATCCTCTATTGAAAGATGTTCTTAAACAAAACAGTAGAACTTCTTCTGTGCATTGTTATTTAATTTTGTAAATTATTGACAGTACTACCACATAAAGTTTGATGTAAACCTATTCAGTATGACTCTTATTTATTTAAAAAAAAGTGTATTAAGTATCTTATAAACATCATAATTTTAAAACCTTTTTATGAATTTAGGGTTTCAACTATTTGGGAAATTGGTCTCCTCACGAAGACGTTGAATTGCCTACGTGTACAATATACATTA
>JAGFPH010000650.1:446938-457989 GCA_018207615.1 Philaenus spumarius
ATACCTCAAATGATAAATCCTGTAGAATCTCGATAAAGACAACTGTAATCAGCCTATACGTTAGACTCAAAAGTGTTTTTCCACCTGTTTTCTCGGATTATACTGGGTATTATATTTGATATACTAATTAAAATTCAAGATGCAAACGTATCACAACTCATCAGTGATAAGGACTAAGGCAAGGGGTAGCTGCAGTCCTGACTAAAGGTATGTATTCAAGAATACCCTTTGTATATTTAGATTCTTATAAAAGTCAATCCAAAATAAATGGTGAAACAACATAATATAGAAAATAGTATTTATTAGCCTTAAGTGCAATTAAAGAGAGAAGGTTATATTTGTTATCTTTTAGCATTAGATAGGCCTACTGAATAATAACTAATTATCTACAAATTTGACCAATAATTTATTTACCATAATATAATTTCTGTCAAGAAGGTGTCGAGTTATTTCCGTCAAACTATCAGAAATATCTTCTGGCAGAGTTTTAGTACGCAGTTTCCTTAACAATGGTTTCAGATAACGCTGAGTCTGTGCATATTTTGCCAGAGATATTTTCCCACGAGGTCCCATTTTCTCTGAGTTTGATCGGTTGCTCAATTCACTTCCCCATGTTTGTAGTAAAAACTAAAACAAATAAACGTTTTTATTAATTCATTTAAATAAAGATAAATTTTACTTCATTTACATTACAGTATTAAATACTATAACGCCTATGTATCTGTAATTTATAAGATGGTATTAAACGTACCAATCAGTAGGCCTAGCCTATCGAATCACTAAAAATATATTAATTGATCTAATCCAGGCATCCTCAATCCATCAATAATTGCGACCAGTCGATCTTCTGTCAATTATCCCAGGCCTAGTAAGGCAGTGTGTTCCACAATCAAAATGTACCAAAGCTGATAAATTGAGAAGGACATAACCTCAATCAAATTTGTATAGCTTGATTACTAGCACATATTTGTAGTAAGCAAGAGAAAACCATTTCTGGAAAATGGCATTTTTGACAATTTTATTGTCAAATCAGAAAATGTCATAAGTTGGACAATTTAAATAAGTTGAAGTTAAAGATAATGTTTCATTTCAGAAAAAATCTCATTTAAATTTAAAACAAATTATGTAAAATTTTAAATTCACTGTCAATTACTTAGCTTATACTATTTTTGTGTGTATCAATTTTGATTCTCAACTAAAACTTAATTTTCTGTATATAAACTGGCTGAGGGACTGAAATAAAATGGTAATTGTTATGCGCTTCCTGGAATTGGTCAGAGAAAAAGGAAATTTGTCACAATTTCATAAGCACACGCTGCTTTGAGGGGAGCTATTTCCCCTCAATTTCGATTTCTAATCAAACATAAATGATTGCCGAATGTAAAATATTTTTTTAGTACAAGGAACCTGATGGGACCATCATGGTAAATATCCAGCCATGAAATATTTTCTACAGTTAGTCAAATCTTAATAAATAATTCTTGTGAACTGTAAACATTTTTATTAACCCTCCAGCTGCTGACCATCAGAAGTGGACATTTTTAAACTCCTCTTCAGTGCTAACATCACACAGCGAGTAGATTATGGAAAGCGATCTAGCATTATTAAATGTCAATATATGACATTCACATGTATATAATATGGCAGCAGAAAAATTAGGTTATTCAGTAAACTGTGTAGAAACCAAATATGAGGCCTGTAACTGTATGTCAGCAATCTGTATCACTTGTAATCTACACTAATAATAGCAGTTTGTATTTTTAGGTTGTGATCAACTTATTTCATTGAGTTTTTACTTTTGTTATTTTCTTCAAGAAAATAAGTTGCTATTGTTGTAGAAATTTGTGTTTTGAATTAATTTATAATTATACATTTTGAAATTTAATTTATTGATTTTGGTGATTCGATAGTTTCTCTAATTAAAAACTTGTATTACGGGTTTTTTTGTTCACCGAAATTAATCAACCAAATTGTTTAAAACTCAATGGTGCGTTTACTTCTAAAGGTGTGTATACACTCTCGCACCATGCAACCTGCGCGGTGTGTGCACCGCACGTTCGCGGCTTGTTGGAAGTGTTGATTTCAACGAACTTCCAGTGATCCAAAGTAAACCCGCCATCATTCTGACTTTGAGAACCTGCTACAGAAGATTGGGCCTCACATTTCTAAACAGGACACTTACTTCCGCACTGCAATTTCCGCTCAAGACAGGTGTGTAAATAAATTATACATACCTTCTTATATACGCTATATTGCTGGTAGTAATCATAGGCCTCAAAGTTTGGTTTTAATTTAAACAAATGAGAAATAGGCCTGAAGTTAAAATAGCCTTGGTTGTTATAAATAATGTAATTTTAAGATAGTTGTACAGGCTAGCTATACATTAAAATAAAGAATACTTGAAATAATAAAGAAGTAATTGATGATAAATATTTTGAATAAAACTTATTATGTCCGTCTATGTGACTTTTATTATAAAGTACTTTACTTACGGTACTTACTCAATGACGCGTTTCGGAACTGGTTCCATCATCAGATATCCCCCTGCTGAGGTCGTCATAACATTAAAATAAATTATTAAAAGAAACATAACACATACTTATACACGCGCACATCAACACAAAACACTAAAAAACTTATTGAAACCTAAAAAAGCAACACCGTTAGATCAAAAGTCGGGTGTATACAGAATTGATTGTGATGAGTGCGAATGCTTTTATGTAGGGCAAACGGGGAGGCAATTTAAAAAACGCTATAAAGAACATCTCCCAAGTAACAGTGGAGCCTTTGTCAAATCCAACTTCGCACGCCACATTATGGATGAAGACCATTCTTACACTAGCTTCGAAAATAATTTCCGTCCATTACATATATGTAACAAAAGCAAGCTAATGGACGCACTAGAAGAATACGAGATATATAAGGCACAATCAATGAATCCGGAGCATGTTTTAAACGACCAACTAAATTTTAAATCTAATTTAATGTATGACTTCGCGATAAAATTAGATAAGGAAGACAAACAGCAAGCGCAGGAAGGGGAAACAGTGAAATTAGTAGTCAAACATAGTCGATGGTGTGCACACGCGGTACATTTTTTGTGTTTTGTGTTGATGTGCGCGTGTATAAGTATGTGTTATGTTTCTTTTAATAATTTATTTTAATGTTATGACGACCTCAGCAGGGGGATATCTGATGATGGAACCAGTTCCGAAACGTGTCATGGAGTAAGTACCGTAAGTAAAGTACTTTATAATAAAAGTCACATAGACGGACATAATAAGTTTTATTCATTATAACCAGTGACTTGAATACAAAACAATGAGTTTTAAAAAATAAATATTTTTATTAAACTAAAGAATTTTAAAATTCACAATCTGTTGGCCAGTTATTTATTGAAATTGAATTTACTTTCTGAATTCAGACTAGAAATAAAGTATCGAATATATACAAAAGGGTTTCTTAAAACTAATAGGCAACTGAGGAATGATTTAGAAGATAATGAGAAATTAGTTGCAAATTAGTTGAATTCAACAGAAAAGGGGTTTTCCGATAGGCATCAATTAACTTAATTATTTTTTCTTCTGACCACTCCATAATTCACAAAGCAATCAACAATCACTGCACACGAAAAACTACAAAACGTCCAAATCTGATCTGCAAACACACAAAGGGTTCGTTGAAAAAACCGATAGGAGATGGATCGTGATGCGCCTTGCGCAGCTCCAATACCCCGTAGTAACTTAGAGAACTCGTTGTGCACGTGCCACGCACAAGTGTATACGCAGCTTTACACACTATTCTTATACAATTGATATATTGTATCATACTTTAATTCAAATTTATCAATTTAAAAAACTAATTAAATATGTTTGCGCAAATTTATACAAATTCTCAGTACTGGACATTTTTTAATCAACTTACTTTCTGGTACAATCTCACAATTTATGTAAAACACTATAACGTTAATGTAAAAATAATGATTATTTACAGTCCTGTTGTAAATTTTAATTTTAAGAAGAATATTCTGATTGATAAAACGTCTTTGAATTGAACTTAAAAAAATTAAATGTTTAAAATGAACTAACCTGTAAAAACTGCATTATCACCTCCATATCTTTATCCCTGTCACCCTTTCCTAAGTTTGCTGCCATTACTTGAATCTGTTCATAAGTAATTTTAGTTTCTTGTTCTTTGAAATCATCAGGTTTATTGCTACTCTGTGACGCAGCACGAGTAGTGGCTAAAATTTCATCCAAATAATCTTGATCCACTTTCTCCATAGCTTCTTGAAAGTCATTCCTGAATCCCTAAAGACGATCAACATAATTTGTTTCAATCAAAGATGCAAAGGTTTAATAAAAATGTACTCCCTTTTAAATACAATACTTGTTTTCTAAATTTACAAAAATACCACAATATTTGTAAAAATTGCTTGTATAAACAAAGACAATAATTTCATTAATTCTTTATCTTCAATATAGTCTACAGAATATTATTATCTGAAATATGGATATTCTGTAAACAAACCTTTGAAAGCATAGCAGTAAATATACAGCAGGACCTGAATTTACCGAGTTCGGGTTTAACCGAGGCACAGTATTAAAAATAAAAACTTAAACCAAGCACAATAGAAAAGTCACGGAAAAAGTTACTACACAGTTAATTTCTGGTGATTGAATAATTTTATTGCAACAACTTTTGAATCCGAAAATTATGTTTAAATTTCGAATAGTGAAGTGATTATTAAACTAAAACAATCCTGTATTTGAATACTTACAATCAGTTAGTGAAAAAATAGCTGGTCTACCTCGTCCACCTCGTTATCGAAACATTGAGAAAGACTTCTTCAATAAATAAATGTATTAGCAATGAAATACCACTGATGGCATATTAAAATATATCCTAATTTTTATTGCTTTACTGGAAGTAGTGTGTTGAAACTATTCAAAGAACATGTAAACTTATCATAATTACTTATTCGGACATTTGCCATCATTTTTGTGTTAAATAATCAAACACGACGTTTCGGGAATACAAATCAATTCCCGTTCTCAAGTGATAAAACTAACGGTACATAAACCTAGGCAACTAGGCCTATGTAAGGGTGAACAAAGTAAAACTACAAATTATTACTAACCTTAAATATCTACATGATGGATCTCAGAGCTAAGACTGAGAAGTCAAACACACCAACCACAGACACAACACAATTCATACACTAAGCACACGCAATTGATGGCAAGCGCCTAGTTTACTAGCTAGAGAAAGACTGACGAACTGGCCAGAGTATTCAGGCGTGGCCAACAGGAAGGGGTAGTTTCCTATTGTTTCACATAGTTCAAGAGTTTCGCACGGGAACGGGTTACAATGTAAACTTACTTTGTTAACTTCCGGTTCCTGAATCTCACAACGTCTAAGTCTTCTAAACGCTTCAGATTCGGTCTCACCGAAAACCAGTATAGGTTCTCCTCTTTCTCTCAATCTTCTAATAACTTCTTTTCTCGACAAAGAAGAATGTTCCGTCTCGTCACCTCCAGTTGTATTTCCGCCTGCATTAATAAGAAAAAAATATTAGTAATCACAGATATCTATTGTAAATGAAAGGTAAAATGGCAGCAAAAGAATAAAAACAGAATGATACAATGTCTTTTATAGTGACCTCTTTGGATAAAGATGGATCCAACAACTATTTGCACAACATAAATGGTCGAAGTTGTCAACAATAAAAACAAACTGTAATTTTTAGACTTTTGAGAATCCAGCAAATAAAATCTAGTTTTTTTAATTAAAGGGTGATCCAAATTTAATAAAATACCATTTTCAGAAATAAAAAAATATAACATCTAGCTTTTAGTTTTATTTTCTTCTATTTATACTCATAAATTCCATACAACATCAAAAACTGCAAATTGTATCTGAAAGCTAAAAACTACAGAATTCAACACAATGACAAACGATACTGCCACCAAAATATACATCAAATTAAAGGTTATTTTCTTAAATTTAAAGTGGTAAAAATTCATAAAAATTGTACATCAATCAACTCTGAAAGAACAAGAAAAAAAGATTGACACGAATGTGGCCATGGCACCACCGATTGGTACCATTGACTATAAAATAATATATTTAACCCTTTAAAGTAAATTGTCAAAACTATAAAAATATTTAAGGCTGCAATGAAAAATTGATGTACATCATTATAAAGACTCACTGGATGATGGCTTGGTAAGATCGTTATAAACCTCAACACTGACAGGTCCATATTTTTTAAGATATTCTTCTTCTTCCTTGGCTATTAAATCCGATCTTTTAAAATACCTCTTGTTCGGATCCTATAACAAAAATAAACCTTTTGGATATATTTAAACAACAAAAACATTTCACAATGAAAATTCTGTGTAGCTTACAGTAATTGTAAGGATGCAGACTAGTAGAGGAATCTCCCGTGGTATTCTAATACACAATAATTACCAAAGCAAACTACTTTAGGGCGTGATCGAAGTTCAGTTGGCAAGGTTATATGCCGGGCCCTATCTAGGCAAGCTGGACAACTACCGAGAGTGGCAAAATATCTAATAGGCCTACTAGTTCAATTTAGTACTCGACCTACAAATTTAATTGTTTTTAAATCACTTGTATCAACTATAAGTACAGAATTTGCTCAGTAAATTAGGAGAAAAATTATAAAATGAATGAGCAAAAATTGAAGCAGAAACAAGTGATTATTGCTGTATTCTACGCCCCTTGCGGTGGTGGCTTCTCATTAAACTCAGGGGCAGTGGTAAATAATATGCAAACTTTTTAATAGGGTGTAAAAGTTACATGGGTACTTTTCCTCTTCAACTTTGGTTGATCCTCTTAAAATGTAAGTGCTTCAAAATTGAAACCGCTTAGATTCAATAAAACCACTAGGAGGTAAATTGGCCAAATTTATAATGCATTGCTTATCAAACATGATGATTCTTATATGAACACTTCTGCACAAGATGAAACTTCCGGTTTGTTGAAACAAATTTTAAAGTTAAAATTTGCTATCAAATCAATTCTTTCAGTAAATTAATACAAAATATAGACTCTGAGTTGGTAAAAATTTAGAACAGCTTGACCAGAGGTTTTTTTAAAATTTCTTCATATTATGAAAGAACACGTTAAACTGATTATAAAAACATGGAAAATATCCGCGGGAAATAAAAATTATAGAAATTATGAGAGAAATTAAAGTAGAAAATATAGAGGTTAACTTCAGTATTTTTTTTATATTTTAACACTAAATAAAAGAAACAAATCACTTAATACACCAAGAAATATCAATAATAACTTCACTAAACAAAATTGATGAAAGAAATCACGAAAATATATGTAGATATTTATATAACTTTCCAAAACTTTTAGTTTAAAAACAATAACAATTGTCGTTAAGAAATTACATTGAATACCAGTATAAAAGAAGAAACTTATCATTTCTGATTGCCAACGTTGCCACATTGAACATATGTAATAGGAAAAGATGACGCAACAGTATAATTATAATATTTCGTCGTTATTATCACATTATGTAATTAGAATAAAAAAAAAACTAGAGGTACTGACCTATACTGTTTAGTCACAGTATGTTACCGATAACAGTATAATTATAATATTTCGTCGTTATTATCTCATTATATAATTAGAATAAAAAAAAAACTAGAGGTACTGACCTATACTGTTTAGTCACAATATGTTACCGATAACAGTATAATTATAATATTTCGTCGTTATTATCTCATTATATAATTAGAATAAAAAAAAACTAGAGGTACTGACCTATACTGTTTAGTCACAATATGTTACCGATAACAGTATTATTATAATATTTCGTCGTTATTATCACATTATATTAGAATAAAAAAAAAAACTAGAGGTACTGACCTATACTGTTTAGTCCCAATATGTTACCGATAACAGTATAGTTATAATATTGTAGGTTCTAATTTTAGACAATATAGGAGGCACTGATAAACCCACTTAAATCTAATTGCAACCCATCTGGCAACCCTGTTCCTATCGCATATTAAAATGTCTGTTCATTGTCTGTGTTAAATCCCATAAGCGATTTTTGGTTTGTTAATTTGTTATGTTATATTTGTTTTAGAATATTTATAATTGATTTCCCGCGATCAGTGAAGTGTCTAATTTCATTATATATATAAGAAAAAGTTATATATAGTGTAATTCTATTAAAACCTGTGGTCAAGCTGTTCTAAACTAGAACCCTCTGAGTTAAGCTCTGTAATTCAATTATTTTAAAATACTAAAGAATTTTTTTGAAATTTCTGGTTTATATGATGATAGATTCCAAAGAATCAACCAACACTACAATTAACAGCAAAGATAAATTTAGATTTTGACTCTACACCTAAACTTCGAGTTAGATCTAATAGATAATTTAATTAGAAATCTTGTGATGAGCCTATTCCTGATCCCAGACAAAAACATATGTTTGAGGTTTGTTAACATATTATTTACACAGCTATAAATTTCTCGTGAGTTGAGATTTTCTCAAATTACGGTAGTTTCTTTATAATATTTACGGTTTAAGAGAGATGTCCAAGGATAAGTTGTTTGCTCATTATAAGGATCTTGAATTTATTTTAACCGATAATTAGGCCTACTCGTCTGATATAAACGGACCAAATCTTGCAGAAGAGTTGTAAATGCTTTGTACCTTTTTAGAAACAAATTTGTCTCCTCGAGATGTACTGAAATTTATCTCAATTAAATTTTGGCCCAAAAATAAACATTGCACTCAGAATTCTGTTGACTCCTGGTTGCCAGTGGTGAGCAAAGTTGTTTGAAACTGAAAATAATTCAAAATTCTCTAAAATCCACCATGGCACAAAATGTTTAGCCATAATTGGGATGGAACACAATTTATGCAATAAATTATGTTTAAAGGACATCGTTAAAGAGTTCGCAGATCAGAAAACTATTTTAATATTGCTCAGATAAAAATTATTTTACCATTTTAAAGTGCTTTCTTAGATTCAAATTTGTTTACAATGTAAATATTTTTTACATTTTGTTTTGTACAACTGTTTTTCTCTTTTTTTATTTATTAATTTTTTGATAGTCACTGCATACCTTTGTTTATAATTATTATTTTTTGTGATAATAAAAGTTTATACAAAATTAATACCTGCAAGAAATCACTACCTTTGAAATATATAATAGGGTAGTATTATTTAAAATTAAATATGAAGGGCAGCAAAAATATTTTTGCCCAAAGCGGCAGAGGTCTTAGATTTTGCCTTGGTCATATGCTATTGTTCGATAGTTCGAATTTTCTATAAACTGTTCTTACGTTTGGCATCATTATAATCACTGTTCATTTCGCATGCTCACTTTGTTCATGCAGCACAGTTACAGTTAGGCCTACATTGGACAATCAATAACATCATCAATTGATGTGATATGATCAAATTGGATTCATTTAAAATATTTATTTTCATTTTTCCGGTTTTTTAGTAATTTAATTAGTGAGTGTTTCCCGTTTGGACTCACATGATAATGTACTGTGGTTGGTAACACTACTCTTGTTACAGAAAAAAAAAAGGTTCGTCGGCTGTAATGATCAACAGGGAGTAGCCTAGTAATGTAAACTTACAAAATTTAAGATAATAACTTAATTGGAAGTCCCAGAAACTAAAAAAAACAACATAAGCAAAATGAACGAATGTAAGATGTCTGATTGTTACCAAAACTAAGAATAGTGTGTAGATTCCGTACTAGATTTATGTACTTTATTAATTCATTAAATTTTATATATTGTTTGAATGTAGGGCCTATTTATGACCAGTTAACGTAACGAAAAACCAATGCATACATGTCATGAGAAGGAAATGCGGGCAAAGCAAGGTTAGTTTTGAATTAAATTTTTAATTTTAGGCCTACACAATTTTGAAATATGATATTCTTCAATAAAATTTACTTTCTAATATTAGCCTAACTGTAAATTTGGCCATGCTTATATAAGTTATTATACAAATTATATAAGCATGTTACGTTAGGATTGGCAGAAAATTGTACTAAAACTTATGCTTATATCACTTCGAGGTTTTATCAAACTTGATAACGGAAATAAATTAATAATTGTACATTACAATTAGGCCTAAGTTAAAGAATAATATTTTTATAGATTGACCGTTGCAATACAACATGTAGGGGAACTGTAAATTTTAGTTGCAAGTTTGTCATAATTCCAAATTTTTTCCTAGGCCTAGTCTCTAGCATTATTTTTTGTTAAAATGCATATGTATATTTATTATTAGATGTTTTGTTGCTATTATTTGTTTATTCTACCATTCACTGTAGGCCTAGTTATCTATTCATATGTTCTACTGGGGAAATTACAGATTTACATCCTCGAACCTACAATGCCAGTCCAAAAATGTTTTTAGAAAAGTTAAGTAGGCTACCAGTAACATGATGTGTGTAGGCTATACAAACTGGAAACATAATTATATTGTGACATAGGCCTACCTGTAAGTTAGATTTGGTTTTGTTATTTTTAGGATGGCATTGTAGTGTAGAGGGTGTATAGTGTAATTTAGTTACTTTGTCAGCCTGTAGGTAGGCTATGGTTTTGGTAAATATTTACTTTAACTTGTCAATCGATTTCTAAGAGAATTTGATATAGGCCTAATATGAAAGAACATATCTAACTGATTGTAAAAACAACAAAAAATTTCCCGGGAAATAATATTTATAGGAGTTATGAAAGAAATAAAAGTTGAAATTATATTGGTTAAGTTTCGACTTTTCCGCAATAGGCTATTTCACGTACAGTAATTATAAGAAAATAAATCACTTAACATACACCAAACACATAAGAATTAAATAAAGTAAACAATATTAATCCCAAAAGTACTCGCAAAGTAATAAAATTAGAAAATAATGTAACAAAACGTAAACTACGCAAACAATAACATCGTAACTTTAAGAACAATAGAAACTAGGCCCTACACTATAACTACGTAATTGAAATAGAATTTCATCAACGTTGCCAAATC
>JAGFPH010000650.1:458089-468742 GCA_018207615.1 Philaenus spumarius
TTTTATAGTATTTTACGTTTTGATCGATTTTGGGGGAACCAAACGAGCTATAAGGTCGTGTAAAAAAACAATATGTTTAGAACAATCTCCTATATTTATAAAAATTTAATTGTAGTACGAAAAATTGCAAAAAATGATTTCTTCCGGTTGTTGGATTTTTTTGGCTAACGAACTTGTCCGAGCCACTTAGACAACCACGCGTGGACGAAATCGGACATAAACTGCGACCGTTAAAGTACGAACACACATATATATATATACAGTTTTTAATGACACCAGAAAACGTGTCCTTTGGTAATTTGCTAATGAAGTAATATTACCATCTATATTTAAGTACAACTTGACTGATGTAATTCAATTAAAATTTGAGTTTAACTTTGAGAAGTTGTGTAAGCGATTTTGAACATTTACTGCCAATTGAAGTTAACATGTAACTGTTGTTGGCTTGACAACAAATACTAATCTAAGATGGTATGTTTTGTTTCTCTTTAGTTTGCCAAAAGGCATGCTTGGAATCTATCCATGATTTTTTGCACTACACTGTTTATGTACTTTGTTTATTAATAATTTCTGTAAAAATCGTTTTTTTTTTATACATCTTAATGTATCAGCATCTGACTAGTTTCTTGTGTTACAAAACTCTTTTTATTGAAAATAAAAATTGGTTTATTTCTTTATAGATTTATTTTGCCTAGTATTTTTTTCAATTCGGAAGATTGAATGAAGTATAAATCCATATACTCCTGCACATTGAGCGACTTTTATTAAATGTATACACTTGTTCTTCAATCCTTCGTATCTGGCATAGGGAATACATGTAGTTGACGAACAATTAAATATAGTTTTTCAATTTAATCTTATTGTAAATAAACAGGATCTAATGCAGTGAAATAGATGTCATTGTTTTGATCTGTTTGAATGATTTTTTTTAAGTACAAACTTAGCCTATCGACTTGAGAGCTTATTTTTCTATTAGAAGACAGTCCTTATTTAATTTTTCATTATAAAATAAATTAAAACAGATGTTATACTTATCTGAACTTTATTCCCTAACGAGGTGTGATATTGCTGTTTGTAAATGATAAAATCAGATTCAAAACCAAGTAACTTCCTCGAACCTTTTAAAATTTCCAGTGCTCTTCTTTCAATCCATATTTTTATCACCTACTACTCTCCCTTCCTCCACCCCACTCGATTACTGATACAATCCTGAAATTTAAGAATTAGAAATTCTTGATAGTTAAGATCTCGCCCAATATTTAAAGTGTACAAAATTGCATGACATTCAAACCGAAAGAATTTTTATTTGCATAAAAATGTAGGATAGCGAAATTCACTAATTTCATTGTTTGGTCATTTTAAAAAATAGTAAAAGGTGCAAATAAAGAAAACTCTTTTTGGTTTTTGAAATCACATTACTCTCAAAAACGCACTCATCAAAATTAAAACACGACAACAAAAGATTAAAATCTTCCATTTATTTTAACTATCCAATTATAAAAAATTGTATTTATAGTTTACTAATGAACAAAAGGGACACAAATTCAAACAAAACAATGTACAAATAAATTAGTTTATTTTTCTGTGCCTAAACTTAATCATATTTACATATCTTGGTGTCCCTATTTTTAAAGGACTAAAGTTAAATTTTAGTCTTTTATTAATGAATTTATATAATACTAGATACTTAACTCTTTGCAGTTATTGTTATAATATTACAATTTAACAGCTGTTTTGTTTTTAAATTACAATAATTTGACAATGAATTGTACCTGGAGCATAGGAGGGCCCGCTTCGCTCTGCCCAATAATGTTATTTATTAATACAAAATATCATAACTACATTTATACACTTCGATTTGAAAGTTTGTACATAGTAATGTGGTATCAGTAAAAAATAATAAAATGTAAATGATTATTTCTCAGCAGAATATTCCACACAACGTGATGGAACAGTCGGATAAAAATGTTGACATTTTGTCATAAGTCTTTTTAGTGCCTGAATGTATTTCCGTTGTGTTTCATCGTTTAGCACGTGAGCTACATTTTTTGAAAAGATCTTTTCTCGACCAGTACGAGCGTGGATTCCGACCATGGTAACACCAATAGGCCATGGAGCATTTCCTATTGCCATTTGAAGATATGCATCACTTGCCTGAAATAATAATTATATATATTAATTTAATTACAATATAGGATCTCAGTAATCCGGCCCTATATGGGAATTAGTAGGGCCAGATTACCAAAAATGCCGGATTAGTGGAAGTGAATTAAAAAATTTAACAATAAACTACATTTTTATTGCTTACGAAAACTATGACAATAATCGTTTTAACTATGTACTGTATAATGAAATTTCGTTAATTATTATGAAAAATAATTTGTGATATGAAAACAGAAAGGTTCAGTACAGTATGTATTTTAATCGATGAACAAGGTCACTAAATACTGTACACGCAAAATGAAAATTGAATACCTACTGTGCACTTTACATTTATTTAAACAACAGCAAAATGGTTTGAAATGCTTTTCTGCTTCTTTGCATTAAAGGAAACATTTTATTTTTTCCACTTAATTATTCAGCAAGGGATATTTAATTAAATTACAAGTGAAAAAACATAGACCAAGACCGGGAGTTGAACCCGGGACCTTCACGTTTCCCAATATGTCGGAAGCTGAAACTCCATTTTATTCCGCCCAAGTTATTGCAGTTGCGTAGGCACAGAGCGCCGAGTCCTTGTTTACTGTGTGTGCGGCAGTCGTACTACTCACAACACGGCCTTCACTTAACTCACTCGCAACAATCACAATGTATTCAACTTCCCGTAGCAGATGCCTACGTACTACTGTACTGTTGTTGGGGAGACTCACATCTAGACATATTTTAGAAATTTCTAGAAATTTACTGACTAATCGGCGGAAATACAGCGCCGGATTACTGGACGTGCCGGAGTATTGAACGGCCGGATTATAGAGACTGTACTGTACTATAAAGTTGTTCATTCTATAACCTTCCACATTTAAACTGAAAATCCATAGGCTACAATTTTTATACATTCTAACACTAAATACAGTTCTGTTATTAACCAAAACTTAAAAATTTTTAATTTCAACATAAATATTATGATACCTGTAACGTGCTGAGGCTGTTCAGGCACCATTTTGTAATGTGCTGCCGCCTTGCAAGCTGTTTACAAACAATTTATTAATAGAAAATAAAAAAAATGAAAAATAAAAATTTAATTTTGACAAAAATATCTCTAAGTTATTTTTAAAATAAAAAAAAAAAATACCCTTACTGTGTAACAATTATTTATTATTTCCTATCTTCAATCCATTTACTTATTTAATTAATTAAATTATCATTTCAAAATATTACAACACCTTATTCCCAATGAAAACAAACAAACATAACCCCAAAATTGAAGTTAGGTTATGTTTTGATCACATCTGTTACTCAACAGTTGATCATTGAAATATCTGTTACACATAACTTTTTATCTCTGTGACTACAGTTCTTTGATTGCAAATGGACTCGTCGGAATGATCAGCGCCATGTTTAGCACATGCGCGCGTTCCCTCCAAATCGTCCCTCGTTCATCAAAGACCGTCGCCATTTTGAATCACTTACAAAGAAAAACTAAAAAAACTGAATTTATGATTTAAACAAGGTTCATTACCACAAAGTACTTCTGGAAAGGATAAAAACTCAAACTAAAAACTCATAGTGATTGGCATTATTATTTTACTGAATCATTTTAAATTGTAAAAACACATACATTAATTATTAGCTCAAATTGGCAATTCATCATTTTAATTATTGCAATCACACACTCAAACACACAAATTCATTATTAATAATTTTACCTTAGATATACAAAAACTTATATTGATAAATTATTCAAATGCAGACTTAGTTAAATTAGTTTACTACTTACGATCTTTTTGTTTTATAGTGCACTTTAAAGAGATAGATATGAATTTACAAAAAAGAAAAACTTATAACACATATGAATTCAATTTAAATAGAAAACCCCATTATTCTTTAGTTCGTCGCACTTTAGCCACGTAGATTTTGATTCACTTAGACTTTCGTTGCACTTGTTATAAAATCTTTATGTAAAGATTTTGGAAGCCACGCCGCGCGTGCACGCAAACTTTCAAAGTTGATAATTTTGAGACAATTTACGAACAATATTCACATTCTCGTTACTGTACTATATACGGCACTGTCTTTACTCCTCTTTAAACATATTTAAGCGGTAGTTTTACTTTAATTACCGCAAAAAAGCACTTGTTAAAACATTTTTGCTGGACTAACCGCAAAACAGGTCTGCTTTGTACTGGAATACTGTTGCCAGTGGGAAGAAGCGTCTTTCTTCTTCGTTCTCTGTTCCGATCACGCCATGTGACGTCATAAAAACCAGGAGACCAATGGGAAGCTATCTCCAGGCTACCAATGAGAAGCTGTTTTTCCAGGGAACCGTAAATATGTCTCATTTCTTGTAGTTACGCTAAATACCAACATTTCAGGACAAAATTTCTGTCTCAATCATAGATGAATCACACAGGCTTCCAACATAATCTATCAAGTTTATTTCTTACAATGTCTGAAATAGTCTTTCGATATTTATTCATCACTGTCTAAAAACTTAGTGGACCATAGCTTCAAACCCTCCAATACCTTTTAAATGTTTTTCATTTTTGACACATCATGAAACATAATTTAAATATTTAAACAAAACTGAAATTAAACATGAAGTTAATATTATGTTTGATTTATTCTGAATTATTAATTAATGTCTGCATTTCCCTTTGAATTTCTATGTTCATTAATATTATGAAATAACTAAATCTTTTAAATTAGGCTAATGTCCAAAATTTACCTTATGACCCTTTTTACGTTATACTACTATTTTGATGTTTAAAACCCTGAAACTCACATGTATTACAAAGACCCCCTCTGATTATGGTTCAAATTGCAAAATTTTAATCATAATCAACCAAAAAAGAAATATATGTGAGTTGAAGCACCATAGAAATTCATAGTCACCTCACAAAAATACCTCGTCTGCAATTGAATTTACAAAAACATTTAAATTACTCATCTCACACAACCATACATACGTACCATAACAACCTCTCAAAACTATTTGCCATTACAAGTCAAAATACATTATTCATAAATATATACAATACAAAATTTTACAGAGTCCAAATTTCACCTGAAAGAAAAATTTTATATACAATATGCAACATCTTATCAATGTATTGTAAGTCGAGACAATCCAAGTTCACAAACATATTTATCATCAGCATAAATCTTTATCATAGGTTTCACCTCTAAAAACAATAAAATCAACATTTCATTATTGCATCATGAGTTTGCTTTACATTCATAAATTATTTTTTATGAAATACAACAATTGTATCCGCTCTGAGATAACAATTAAAATCCATTACATTACTTCTTCCACATTAAAACTTCAAAATTCAAATTCAACTGAATCAACTCATTAATTTGCTTTACATTCATAACTTATTTATGAAATACAACAATTGTATCCACACTGAGATAACAATTTATATCAATTACTTTACTTTTCATGAACTCATTTACCACTTCAACTTAACTTTACATTACATTACTTCCCTTTACTTTGCATAAATTTTCTTTACTTTGCAAAAATTTACTTTATTATGCAAAAATTTACTTTATTATGCAAAAATTTACTTTACTTTACATAACTTTACTTTACCTTCTTTCTTCGACTCTTTATCAATTATTATACAAATTTACAACATATGTCATCCAAAATAGTTATTATTACAATATATCTTAAATCTAACATGTCATCATTCATTCTATTGTATAACTTGCCAACTTTTTTTTTGTAACCCCCTCAAAAACTCGGTTACCCTATTTTAAAAATATTAAATCATTCAAATGAAACAAAAAATTTATTAACTATGAATTTATCTTCTCTTTCTTGAATGTGTAAGATGTTGGAAGATATGGGATAAGATAGAAAGACGTGTGTTTTGGGATTATACAACCCTTCTCCTGTCAATGGATCAGGAGAGGGAGAGATAAGGATAAGGAATGTGCGAACATTCCAGGAAATGGATTGATTTATAGGCTTCAAGCAGAATTTGAAGTCCGCGAAGATGAATTTGATGAGGAAACGCTTTAAATGTTAAATGTGACATCCTAATGTCACAAACAACACGCAAAGAGAAAAGACGGATATGAGGAAATGGAAACATTTTTTAACACTGATTGTGTAGGAACGGAAATTGATATTGACAATTTTGATACTTCTTCTATGCAGCTTGTAGACGTGTTACTTCTACAAACACATGAAAAAGACTTGAGAGGACGGAGAGAGAGAGAAGAGATATCGAAGACTAAACGAGGTTGATCAATATTGGCAGACGTACACAACAAAGAAGAGACACTCTGTACCCCTAAAAACACCTACACTATTGATCAACCTCTCAATAAGAAGGTTTTCACGGTTGACCCACCACCTATGAAATTTAAGCAAGATTGACCAATAACAGTCTACCTGTACTATCGATCAACCTTTCAATAAGAAGGTTTTCACGGTTGACCCACAACCTATGAAATTTAAGCAAGATAAACCATAAACTAAGAACAACTTTGTGTATGTACACTACTAAACCTAACAATCATATGGATTGTGCACATGATGCGACACGTCATCTGGTCAACATCGAAATTCAGAAGGTTTTTTAAGGACCCAACAACCTGAAATCACTAGTGTACACCTTGTTAGGATGCACACCAGCTACTTGACCGTTTTTTAGGGACGTCTTACCCTTAAATCACCAGATGTGACTCAATGTTGCTATCTCTAATGACCTACAACAATGACGTACTAAGCCACACCTGGCTACACCCATATTCCAGTATTTTTAACAAATCAAGTTATCATAACTATCATTTCACAATATTCACATATATCATAATTATATAAAGTACTTATCTCATAATGTATTAACC
The DNA here is from genome assembly GCA_018207615.1 of Philaenus spumarius. Lineage (NCBI taxonomy): Eukaryota > Metazoa > Arthropoda > Insecta > Hemiptera > Aphrophoridae > Philaenus > Philaenus spumarius. The sequence continues at coordinate 465,116 of JAGFPH010000650.1, forward strand.
TACTAACATTGCCATTAATTAAAGTCTAACACCTAATAATAAATTACGTCGGCGTAGAGGTTTGGTTTGCAATGTAGTACTTTCGTAACTCTACCACATTATATCTTTTCAAAATTTATTTATTATTAGTTGATTTTCATTTAATCATTCACCTTTTGACTACCCTTCTGGCATCCTTCTATTATGTTCTCTTCTAGTAACTGGCAGGACACTTATGCTATTTACGGGGATGACTCGTCTTCGGAAGTGTGCCAGTTGATATCTATGCCTACTAAATTCAACATAGACCCAACACACCCCCTCCAACTCATCAACCCCCTCAAGCATTGCCTATCATCCTTTGGTGTTTTGCCTTTCTATTGTTTAAATGAAACCCTTTCATCTCAACTTTATTATTATTATTAAATCTTTAAATGCTTACATTTATTTTTAACTTCAATTTTCAACTAACTTGCAATTTATAAAATATCAATTATGTATTTTCAAAGTATTTAGTCTATATACCTGAACTAATCTTCTTTAAATTATTAAGTATACTTCATTTCTTTTAAATTTCTTAATATCTGTATCATAAGGCAACTTTAACTTATTTAGGCCTAGCCTATATCTCAAAACTTTCATTAACTCTTCTTGAAATTAATCAACCAATAACTATTTAAATTAAAAACTTTCCTTAATCAATTTTCTTCCTTAAATAACATTTTCTTAACCTTTCATAACTGTATTTGTCTTTAAACACCAACTTTAGATAGAGTCTTTGTCAATTGTATTTGTCTTAATCTTAACTAACATTTCTTCAAATATCCATTTCATTTCAGCAATCTTTTGTCTAACTTTAAATTAATCCTAACTTCTCAACTAACACATGACGATTCACCTCTTAAAAACTCATAAAACATAATCATAGGAGATTTTCCTATGCGACGATCATTCCTCAAAAAACACGTAGATAATACCTTCAACTTTCTTATTTCGACGACGACGATATGCACTTTGGCAACTTTAAACCTTCAACTCCACAAAAAACAATAATTCTTCCACTTAATAAACACAAACTTCCTCCAACTGACGAACATAATAATAACTTCATAAACATAACCTCCAATTAATCTTTCTTTAGACCTATATTGCTTCAATTTAACTTTCTTTGATTACAAGACGTGACACAAGACTCTTTTTCTATTCAAATGTCTCTTAAGACTCATAATTATCCTCTTTCGGACGAAAACCTTTTATTATATTGTATAAAAAACCTTTACTTTCTTCCAACACTTGCTATTTAAACTTAAAAACTCATTAATCTTCCTTAAAAATCATATTCATTTCTTTAACCAAATTTTGTTAATTCAAAATTGCCTTAATTTTCATTTATTATTATTCAAAAACAAATTATTTATTTAAATTCAATTTAGTACTCTATAGAATTAAACTTCCTTATTATTTCATTATTCATTACCAAAAAATCAAACAATTTATCATTTGCTATTTGTCTAAACTGTACATTAGCACCACCTCCGTGCGTAGCCTATCTATTATACAATCTACTTAAGTTGACCCTTCGGTATGTTTACATGACACTTCCTTGATTATATTCTTTCTTTCTCCTCCTACTCGGCAACTGCAATACATGTAGGGCTAACCTACGCCTACTTCTTTCATTTACTTTTTCGCTTACGGTTAGTTTTCTGTAGCCTAACCTATACTCCCACTTTGACTTTTCTTGATCATAATTTTGTTTAATTTTTTCAAAGATTTCTATTGCATGACTCTCCATAATGTCTTCACTAATGTACAAGCTAAGCAATGCTTCTAAATTTACTTTGAAATTGATTCTAGGCCTATTAATATTTTGAAATTTATTGTATCTAACCTTTACATTTTCACACCCTATTTTGTCAATATTTCTTTCTAACACAACCTTCATTTCTGTATTAAACTCAACATTACATGAATCCCTAACGCAATCTGTAACACTTTGGTCACCCTCAAATTCAAAAATATTCTCAACTACCTTATTATTATTTATTTCTTCCCTAACCTCTATTAACACATTATCATTGCTAGGCCTATCATCTAATTCTATTTCTTTTGAAACATTATTCACTGTATTATTAACATTAACATTTAACGGCTCATCAAATTTTGCTATTTCTTCTTTTATTTCCTGTCTAAACTCATTGAATTTATCCTCAAATTTCTGATTTAATTTATCAAAATCTTTTTTAGAATTCTCAAATTTATTATTGACCTCCAACCTGAATTCATCAGATTTTTTATTTAACTTTTCAAATTTAGTGTCGGAATCTTGTTTAAAGTTATCAAATTTATTGTTTACCTCTAACCTAAATTCATCAGATTTCTCACTTAACTTTTTAAATTTTGCATCTGAATCTTTTTTGTCTTCTAATCTAGAGTTTTGTAAATATTGGTATATCATTTTCAAACTAATATCTGGATGTTGTTCTGAATTTACATCATTAACTACCTTTTCATTAGTACTTTCTTTTACATTTTCCATAATTGGTTCTGAAATTATTTCTTCGTTTGTCTTATTTTCATTTTCTGATACGCTATCATTTACTGAATGATTTAATACAGAAATACCAGAATCATCTAGATCTGCCATCGTATATTTATTAATTAACCCTTTATAAATTTTATTTATTAACCTTAAAAACTTTTAAAACTTTTTCAAAAATCTTGAAATACAGCCAACCACTATGATTCCACTAAAGTCATCCTTCCCAGTGTTTTCGTTTATGGTAAAGAAGTTCGGGCGCCATTTTGTAACGTGCTGCCTCCTTTGCAAGCCGTTTACAAACAATTTATTAATAGAAAACAAAAAAAAAAATGAAAAATAAAAATTTAATTTTGACAAAAATATTTCTAAGTTATTTTTAAAATAAAAAAAAATACCTTTACTGTGTAACAATTATTTATTATTTCCTATCTTCAATCCTATCTTCAATCCAGACTTGGTTAAATTAGTTTACTACTTACGATCTTTTTGTTTTATAGTGCACTTTAAAGAAATATGAATTTACAAAAAAGAAAGAACTTACAACACAATGTGAATTTAATTTAAAATAAAAAACCCCATTGTTCTTTAGTTCGTCGCACTTTAGCCACGTAGATTTTGATTCACTTAGACTTTCGTTGCACTTATTATAAAATCTTTATGTAAGGATTTTGAAGCCACGCCATGCGATTACGCAAACTTTCAAAGTTGATATTTTTGAGACAATTTACAAACAATTTTCACATTCTCGTTATTGTACAATATACGGCACTGTCTTTACTCCTCTTTAAACATATTTAAACGGTAGTTTTACTTTAACTACCGCAAAAAAGCACTTGTTAAAACATTTTTGCTGGACTAACCGCAAAACAGGTCTGCTTTGTACTGGAATACTGTTGCAAAGTGGGAAGAAGCGTCCTTCTTCTTCGTTCTCTGTTCCGATCACGCCATGTGACGTCATAAAAACCAGGAGACCAATGGGAAGCTATCTCCAGGCTACCAATGAGAAGCTGTTTTTCCAGGGAACCGTAAATATGTCTCATTTCTTGTAGTTACGCTAAGTACCAACATTTCAGGACAAAATTTCTGTCTCAATCATAGATGAATCA
>JAGFPH010000651.1:0-13448 GCA_018207615.1 Philaenus spumarius
GTACAAGACCCTGCACATTACAATGCGAAACACTTAGTTCACATTTCTAGTTATCTGGGCTGATGACTACATTCAAATGTTTACAAGACGAATTTATAAAAAAGGTGTGTTAGAAGTACTAGAAGTCGACAGTACAGGATCCACAGAGCAGATTTTCCCAAACATCAACCATCTTTCAAGAGGTGTTGCCGTCTTCTTGATATGTTGAACTGCAACACTGCCACCTTCTGTGCCCTGTGATTTTGTCACATGTTTCTTGGCTGAGTCCAGCCATTTCTACAAAGAAGTTTTTGTTTTTGGCAGTACTATTTTATGCTTAATGAGCTCTTCCAATCTTTCACTAATCCTCGACTTTCCACATTGATTTAAATGCCCACTTCGAGAAAAATGGAATGGTAAGATTCTGTCATTTATGAAGTTGACACTGATATTTTGTACTTTTTTGTTAGCACTTGAGTTTATGTATTTATGTATACACTGGTTTGCCTTGTTAACCAGATATTTTCTTATCATACTGTTTGGAGGGCTTGGGATTGTGTTGATTATTAAATTTGTTTTAAAAGAAATAGGAAGAATTTTGTTCAGCGACTCCTTAATAACTGTTTCATAACTTATCCCTGGTTTTACATCATTTGTTCCTCCAAAACAAACAAAAAAATCATTCTGATTAAGTTCTTTTGCAACCTCTTGTGCTCTTTCAGCAATATATGATATTGAGGCACCTGGATAGACATATCCCAAAACTTTGTAACCTTGTTTTTCTAGGTTCTGAAGCTTATTTGATATTTTCCTAGCATGGCTGTCACCCACGATTATTATTTTCCTTTCCTTTGTTGAGTTTTTATTAGTACTTATATCTACATTCAGTTTTGTTTTTTTAATACCTGTAAAAGATTTATTAACAACATTTAATGTAGCTTGTCTTGTTTTACGCACTGGAAGAGATGGGGAATGTAGTGACTCTGAAATGCTTGTATTTTTTGTTATAACATCATCAGTAGCTAGTAGTTCAAAACTATTACGTGTTATGATTTTAGGAATAGCTCCTAATTTTATGGGTAAAGACTTTCTGCAATTTTGTACTTGAAAGTATTCTAGCCCCACGTGTTCCACTTTATTTTCGAGGATAATTATCTTCTCCTTAAGGCTCTGTATTGTAGTTTCCTTCCTTAAACAATCATTTAAAATGTTTTACCCGCCTAAAATGTTATTAAACTTAAATATATATAAATTTAAAAAAGTAAAAATTATATATTTACCTTAGTATATAAATCATGTGACTTCGTATTTATATTCTGGCTATGCGTTTCGGAATCTATGTTCCATCATCGGAAAGTCAGATCGTCATGAATTACATTAAAAACACTTCACAAACACACATAATATTCAACAAAAATATGTTGCCGCGAGGAATCGGTGCGCACCGTTAGAAGGTTGACCAACTACTCCATATTTTTGTTGAATGTTATGTGTGTTTGTGAAGTGTTTTTAATGTAATTCATGATGACCTGATCTTCAGAGAAGCCCGATGATGGAACATGATTCCGAAACGCGTAGCCAGAATATAAATACAAAGTCACACGACGGATATACAAAGGTAAGTATATCATTTTTACTTTAATTTGTGATTTGGATATTGATAGTACAATGTTGAAATATAGAAATTTCTTTAAAAAAAATTACAGTATTTGATAAAAGTTAGTATTAATTGCCAAAACTTCAAAAAATCTTGATGAATGTTGAATTGCCACTCCTTAGGTTAAATTGTCTGGGCGTAACTAAATGTGACCATAATGACACACTAAATAAATGTTAACATGTCGGGTATTAAATACAATACTGGTATGTATAGGACTACAGACCTTTATGAAATGGATTTTACTATGACCAGTACAGTAGTACCAGGAAAAAAGTTTATGTTCATTCTGTTATTTTTTGTTTTATTTTACAATCCGTTCAAGTGTAATTTATAATTTCAACAAGAATATAACAACAACCTGAACATAAACTTGCTTCTTAATTACCATATTCCTGGTTTCCATATTTTTCCAGTTTATAAAGCTATATATAATATATGCACATAGGCCTAAACTGTATTTGATATATTATATTATGTATGTCAACATTAAGTGAGTCAGTATAGTCCAAACATGTGCCAGGCACCTTGTGAGCGCGGTCATTCACTTTTCCTGAATATGTGAACATTCCAGTACTGAGAACTACTGAGCACATGCTCAGCACGTGTTTGTGGTGTCTGGGATGATGAATATTTTAAAAACAAACATTAAACATTATGAGTCTATTGAAAAGGACGACAATGTTTTTGCACAATAGTAAAAAATCTTCAGCTTATCTATGTGATTTAAACATAACATTTGATTGTCTTCGACATGATATTTTAATAGCTAGCTAATATCGTTCAGTGGATTCCAAGTGGCAGAGTTAGTAATTTTTAAATCATACTTAGAGAACAGGAAACAGTTGGTCTGGGTAAAAGGGTGATCTTCACAAATTTTAAATATTATGAATGGTGTTTCTCAATAAATGTCTTTATTAGACCTATACACCTTTTGTAATAATTATAGAACTCGGCCTTAGGCGACTACTTTTTGGCCTTACAAGGTTGAATGTTTAAATAGTATATTTAGTCAATATAGATATGAAGTCGGCCTACTTTTAAATACTAAGTAAATACATATGAATCAAGGCCTTAGAGGAAAACACTGGAATGATGTGGGCTAGCAAATGAACTATAAACAAATTAATTTTAGTACAGTCTAGACAATGAACAATTGAACATAATCTCTTTATTTTGTATACATGTCATATTACAAACTGAAAACTTTTAATTATTACAATATTATTGAATCTGTTTTAAGCTGTAGGGTTACAGTACCATAAATAATCCCAGGTGAGACAGAATGTAGTTAGTAAACTATTGTTGCCAGTAGGCTATAGTATAAGCCTAATAGTAGTTAGAATTAATATTGCAGTCCAATAAACAATATTGACCTCAGGAGGTATTGCAAATGATTTAAAAAATGTAAATTAGTTTTTGAAAGTGCGAATTAACCTGGTCACAAGCAGGGTCGGACTGGGTCCTCCAAAGAGGCGCTAACCCCAAGTTCTCTTGAGGGCGCAATTGGTGGAAGGAGGGGTGGGAGTTTAAAAAAAACTACACAAAATTACATGTAAAAATCATGGTATAGTATATATTTTAGAAGACTATACAATAAAAGGCAATGTAGAACTAATGGCTGAAATATTGTGTATTAGTAACTCTACACTTACAGACATAAAACAGTCATAAGACATTAAATTACTTTCACTAACTCTAGAAATTCAAAATTCGTTTTAATTCTTGACTTTCATTACAAAGCCACTCTATTATTTCGTCATTGTCTATCTTTACCAACGTTTCTCTCTCCATTTGCATGATGAGAAAAGCTTCCAAATTCTCGTTGGACAAATTAGAACGCAGTCTTGTTTTAGTAAGTTTTAAGTGGGAAAATGCGCGTTCACAACTGACTTGGGTCAGAGGAATGGTCAACAAAAATGTATATGCTTTGTTCAGCTCAGTATACATAACAGAATATAAATTGTACTCACAAATGATTTTGCAAACACATTTTACACAATTCTTGCAGGGTTGTTCTTTGTCCTTACATTTAAATGATTTTAACACATTTTCCTTTTCATCTTCTGGTTCTGATTTTTCACCCTCGTCACTCTCACTGTCTTTTTCTTGGCATTTATTAGCATATTTTTCTGCCAACGTAGACGAAAGCTGCGGCCAAACTGTAGCAAAAGACTACAGCTCTTTTATTAATTTGGTCTTGTCTACATTCGGAATAAGGCTGCATATTTTCGTTAGTGAATTTTCAGGAAGAACTTCTTTGATTTCCTTGAATCTTATAGGGTTAAAACAAGAAAGATCAAGGTATAAATCCTTCTGGTCGGAAAATCTCGAGTCCATATTTTGGATCAACTGGTCTACAACAACATAGTACACTTCTATTTTAAATTTGTCTTCTTCTGTTGATGCTACATGCTCATGCTCATCCTCTGCTAACTCCCCAACCATTTTATTTTTCTTTCTTGATCTTTTCTTCGCAAATTCTGTCTCCATATAGATGTCTCCAGCATCAAGATTTGGGCATTCTTTGAGTTTGTCATCAAATTTTTCATTCATTGAAGTAACAAACTTATTAGTGGCAGCTATCACTTTCGGGAAACTGTCCCTTAGTTTACTAAGCTGATGCTGAGCCACCAAGCTTGGGCATAGTCCAGATTTTTTGTCTGTAAGTAGTCTGACAGAGGAGTGGTTATTTTAAAAACCATCAAAAACATCATTGCCATTACTGTTATTTCAAATGACACCAGTTTATTGAGAATGCAATTAGCAGTGTTTCGCACATTAGGATTAAACTCATTTGAAGTACCGATTACAAATAGAGACATAACTAATTCAACAAAGACATAGGGAGTAGGTTTATCGGTGAAATCTCTGTTTTCATTCTCAAACTCTTCTTCATCATCAAACCACAACTTGAAACGTCCAAATATCTTACATGTCGCATCACTTTTTGACCTCCATCTCGTGGCGCCAATAGCAGCCAGTTTTAGTTTTGGATTTTGTTTTTCATATACATTAAGCCTTTTGAATGATTCTTTAAAAAAAACTTGGACTTCGTTAAGTAAGCCAAAAAATGAAATAGATTGTGATAAACACTGAGCTGTGTCAGTAATGACCAAATTTAAAGTATGTGAATAGCACCAGGTATGAATGTGGTTGGGAACAACTTCTTTCAGCCTTGCTGATACACCCTTATATTGCCCACACATGTTGCTTGCTCCATCAAAGGCATTTGCAATACAGTTTTCTACTGAAAGGCCTGCATTATTCAAACACCCTATCAGCATATTAAATAAACTTTCTCCTGATGTGGAATTTACAGCTTTTAGTGACAATACTCTTTCTTTGATTTCATATTCAAATATATATCTAATAACGATCGCACACTGATCAAAACCGGAAATATCCATTAAAATTGAAAATTGTTTGGCTTTAATTACTTCACTTGCAATTTTACGTTGAATGATATTCTTGATAATAGCAATAATTTTTGTTACTGTCGTTTTGCTTAGAAAAGTAACACTACTACCCCTGCCGTTGGGGTTTTCACCTTTATCTTCTTTTGCCTTGTTTTGCCTTTTTTCAAGAGCGACCTTACTCTCTTCAGTGACTTTTCTGATGTGGGCAAATAAGTTTTCATCGTATTCTGAAAGTAAAAGAAGGATTTCTAAAAAATTTCCGTGGTTAATGGAAACATCACTAAGAGAATGAGCACTTTCATCTTTCCCTCGAAAGGCAAGACCTTGTTTTCCAATTAGCTTTATCACGTTGATGGCACATGACACTACATGTCTTCTTTGCAATACTTCCGTTTTCCTTTTATTAAGCTGTTTTTCAAACAACATCTTATCAATGCTTCTGCCATGCTTGAATGTAATGAGGGATTTCACTGATTCTAAGTGAGCTTTTGATTTCTCGTGCTCACGTAGTATCTGACTAATGTGTCTGTAGTTATCAAAGCCTTGACAAAACACAGATGACCCATCAGTAAAAGCCAGACAAACAGAGCAATATAACTTGTTGTTCCTTTCATTGAAGGTCAACCAGTTCCTTTTAAAAGAGTTTCCATCCTCGTGAGATACTGTAAAACCTGTATTTTTAAACGGTAGATTTATTGGGCAGTTTTGAATCTGGTGGAAAGAAAAGAACAAATCCAGTTCAGATGGTTTAGGCTTTTTGAAAAAGTATTTTTTACTAGATTCATGAGAATCCTCATTGATTCTGGCCTTGTCTTGAATACCACTCACACCTGCTTCACATCCAAGTGATGTGTTGTCATCTATACTATCGTCAAGTTGCTGCAAATCCTCGGTATCGGCGCCGGCGGTATCATTTTCTGATACTGACATACGAGTAACACTCGGAATTTCATTGCATTCAGTACGTGGTTGAGGTGGAACAAGGAAAGCTGATATTTTTTTACAAAAAAGAGCAGCCTCTCCTCTCCGCCGAGACTCTTTTTCTTTTTTAAAATCGTGTCCTGATTTTCGGTTTTTACATGGCTTCTCTTCTTCTTCCATTGTACCTGAAATTAATTAATGATCACTAAAAAAATCTAGGGATTTTTTTTATTAGTTACAGGTTACAATGTTCTAGTGATTTAGTGATTAATTCCACTTTTTGTGGGTCAGATTATCATAATATGCCCACAAAATATATCTTAGGCTTACACTATACTATGAGTAGTCGAATCATTTAAATTTTAAAATATTACGCCTCTTGTTCAGCGTGTAAAAACAAACAATTTGAGTACCCACAACGTTGTATTATATGACTAATTGTGATTTTTTTGCAAGCAGCTTAAGTCCTAAAATAAAAAAATCCATTAATTATTTTAATCCAGAATTTCTCTACCGTAGCGCAGCCCACATAAGCACATTTGTACAATATACATGTACAATTTGCATTTACAAATCAATGCCTGAATTACTTTAATAAATGCGGTAGCTAACGAATAATTCTTAGAATTTTCTGGTAGATTCGTCTTTTTTCCTTTGAAATGTAAAGAAATGTAGCTTTTTTACCATTAAAGCATACTAAAAATACTGTCAGATTTTATATTGTAATAAAGATGAGGAAGAAGCGAAGAAGCAAAAAACTACATGCCAAATGCTGTATTGCTGTATAATACAATCTGCATGGTTGGTTTATGCCTATCTGGTTTCGTTACCAACTTAGTTTACAGGACATCGAGAGTACAATTTCAGTAATTACACCACACGGTTAGTTTTACAGTAAAATTAATATCAAGTTGAACTTTAAATAGACTAATAGAAGACACTAGCATACAGGCGTACACCTAATTTCCACTGACGCTAATTTCACATTCACCATGATATTATATTAAGAATTTAAAAAAGATATCCATTCGTTTTACTTGTCGTAAACGGCAACTCTAACCTCATTGCAATCGTAGGCACTAATGAAAGTCATAACCTAATTTTAAACAAATGTGATCAGTAACATTACCTTTTTAAAGGCGTTGAAGTTCCATCAAGGCATTAATCAATCAATCAAAATATCAGAATGACACTAAAAATATTAAATAATAGGTCTAAACCACTGCACAAGAACTGTTCTAAGCTTAGTTAACAGCTAATGTAAACAAACGCCGCGCCGGTCTATTACGTTATGTCAACGACTGTTCGTCTGCTGGATTGAGTGTTGTTTTTAACAACTGAGGCAAACACCTCCTCAAAGCAATTCATGTCTGGGCAAAGGCAACCAAAGACGATGAATGTCAGTAGTGGAGTTGGATACTTTTGTAATAATCGTCTTTGGGGCAACTCGCTGAACTCACCCGCCTCTGGTCCATCACCCAGCGGGTCATGTCGGCCGCGGCGCCGCGGTGTGACATCGGTTAACTTTCCCGAATTTTTTTATTCGCGACCAGAGGGCGCACCTGCCCTTGGGCAGGCGGGCAGGCGGCCCAGTCCGAGCCTGGTGGAGCAATACAATGAACTTCCATAAAAACGAGTGTACAAGCATATGTACGTACAAACGAACGCAATAAAAGAGTATAACCTTTGATTATGGATAACCTTTGATTATAATCAAGGGTATAAACGCATGCGCAAGGTTGTATTGTTTGATCTATTTGCTAACATATAACAGCTGATTTCGTCTATTAGCTGAAATACTTCAACAATTATGTAAACCAGTTGTTTACAATTTAAATAGGTTAAATTGTATGTTGTTATTATAAGAACTAGGTGCTCTGCCCCTGGAAGCTTCGCTCGCAGTTGGAAAACTCTAAAGGCTTTCGCTAATCTTTGGCTCGTTTGTACCTGGGTGAACGAGCATCGTTCAGTATTTTTAACATCTGGATTGTATCTATATACATTCGAATATTTAGTGACTTTGAAGGAAGTATAAAAAGAAGCTGTACCTATTTGCCTTCTAAGTGACTTGAATGGTGGTATAAAAAAAGTTGAGATTTTAAAATGTATATGCATTTTTCAGACTTTATGCGCGTTTTTGAAGACATAAGACCTAGCGCATTCAATTCCTGACGTCAAATAACCCCTGTATGCAAATTTTCATCGAAATCGTTAGAGCCGTTTTCGAGATCGGCGACAGATACAAAGATAGATACAAGAATTGCTCATCTATATATTTAAAAAATTCCTGATTTTAGTTCACTCACTTCCTGAAGTTAATACTTAACCGATTTTGTTGATTCTTTTTTTATTTAAAAGATAATTTCCAGTTCTAAGTCAACATCAAATAAAATAGCCTGTATATTTTTGGTCGTAGATAAAGTAGTGTACGCAACGATTGTATTCAGCCTTTAAGCCACTCGTGAGATATTTAGAACACTCGCTTCGCTCGTGTTCCAACTTACATCTCACTCGTGGCTTAAAGGCCTTCATAATACAATCGTTGCGTAAACTACTATTAAACAGCTGATAAACTTATTGAGTTTCAAATAAATATAAGTTGTTTTTTTTAAACTTACTCAAATGTCAACAGATGATTTGATTTAGGTTATGTTATTGTTGGTGTGTTTTAGGTCTAATTTGTAATGTTTATTGTTGATTCAGTAATCAGCTGTAGTCTCTAATATTTTCATTGACAGTTTATTTCAAATTTTAAATCAATTTTTAGGTTACGTTTTCATTAAATTGTAGACCTGAGCCTTGCTGACTATACAACGGGTTCCAATGGCACACAACGGGTTCCAACAGGGAGTTGGAGGGTGGGGGGTTGGCGTGCGGAGCACGCAGGGGTCTCCCCTAGTTTAAAGTAATACTAGGGGCTCTGCCCCTGGACGCTTCGCATCCCAACCCCGCCTCGGCCTTCGGTCTCAGATTACAGTTATAAAATTCGCTAGAGAATCTCGTTATTCTTCTGTCAACTAAAATTATGAAAACAGGTTTAAATAATATATATTAACAGTAGACCTAATTGCAAGATTAATAATTGTAACCTCAAATACATGCTTTAGAAACGTGAGAGGCTTTCACTACGATTTTAGTCCTAGTTCTACTATCTTCTGTCAACTAAAGTTTTGAAGCCAGGCCTAAATATAGTAAAAATTAGTGCAGGATTAACATAACCTCAATACTATGTTTCAGAAATGAGCCAGACCTATTATATTACAAAATTAACTATTAGAATTTATCCATTTTTGCCAAGTTTACCTTTTTTTTGACCAAATAAATTCTTAAATCAGGCCCAATTTATTCTAATGCCAATGTGCTAAAACAGTATAAATTGGCTTGTTTATAAACAGCTTTTTTGATCGCTTTATTTACTATTTCGTTGTTATTTTGTAACCAACATGGCAACCCATAAGACCCTATGTTAAAATTTTTCAACTTTTAAATTAGATTTTCTCAAAAAAAATCGTTTTTACACGAAATACAACTATATGGGTGTACTTAAAAATCACAACTACACCTAAATACAAAATTTCTTTGAATTCATTAGAGCCGTTTTCGAGATCCGTGACAGATACAAAGATAGATACAAGAATTGTTCATTTAAAGTAATAAGATAAAGTAATAGGATATGATAATTGACATACATCTGATTCGTCTGTCATGTCTGCTCCTGACATATTATGTGAATAGCGCATGGGCATGGTCTTGGGCATGAATTATTACTATTTAAATAAAGGCATATAAGTTTAGTTTGATATTATGTTAAACTAAAAATATAGATGAAAAACTTGAGTTAAAGTGCACAGTAATAAAGTTTTGCCTAATTGACTGTATTTTTGATACATTTGAGATTAAAATCATTAATTTAAGTAGGTCTATGATTAAAATGTATGATTTATTGTTTTGTTTTCCAAAATATATTTCAGGACTTTAATTTAGGCCTAATGCTTAATGTGACACTTTTTCTGGCGTGTCTGATTCAAGACGCATAGGCCTATTGTTTATTACTCTTTTAAGACGAAAAAATATATTTGTCTAATGTGAATTAAATTAACTGATCGTGATTTTTCGTGGGGTTACTAGTACATAAATATAATAGTGTCTTGTCCTTATTGGCTAGCCTATTATAGCCAACACACTTCCTATTATGCTCTCACACTGTGGCATGTTTGATACTTATATCACAATTTAACTTAATAACAAAAATGTGCAATTAGAATATATAAAATTACAATCAAGATAATCATAGTCATATACGTAAATTTGAGTGATACATCAACTCCTATAAAAATGAGTGTACTTCCGTACGTACCGTACGTACAAATATAGGCCTTGTGTGTTTTATGCCAAGTGGTAGGAATTTTAATATCAAAAAATAGAAGGCGAGTATGTTCAAATCGAAATTTCCTCAAAATAACTTTCAGAATATCAGTGGGATATAATAATTAATAAGCATTATTATATTAGGTTTTTTTTTTAAAGATGGACTTCCGCGGGTCACAAACATTGTTATTAGGCCTATGTTCTTGTTCTTCGGAGTTCGACTGTCAACGTGCAGACAATAGTGGCGCTGTTTAACTTTGAAAAAATCGAACATAAAATAATTAACCTCTCTTGTAGAATTCAATGAACAATTATTATTTTCATTTCACAAATAGTTTATATGTTACCTTTTCTATATTTTCTAGGGTAAATGACACCAACCATTAAGGGTTCGAACTCATCTATAGCTTTTTTATAACGGCCACATTGACACCCTCTGCAACATATTGTGTCTGCCATGATGAAACTACGACAAATTTAATATCAAAATACCTTGTTGTTATGACAACCGATTAGTTTTACCAACAATACAAAACCAAAGAAAGGAAAATAATACATTGCTACAAACAAACCTTTACTTCTCTGAAAGTTAAAACCAATATAGGCCTACAACTGACTTTAGGCTTTTAAAATCCCATCTATATATATATGTATATATATATATATATACACACCTCTTTGTCTGACAAAGATGGATAAACAGCTTGATTGATACCCTGTATTTATATTTTGTCTGTAATTAGAAACATCAAATCTATATAATTAATACGCTACATGAAACTTTGTCGGTTGAACTCCTCCGCCATTTCTTAACCGATTTTATCCATTGACGTCTCATTGGAAAGAGCGTGTCGCGTAGATTTGCAAACTGGCCTTACATTTTTGAATAAGTCCCTTGGGCTCTGCCCCAGTGGCTTTTAAAGTTCCCATGTTAATCTTATGGAATGTCAATCTTAACCCTCCCAGTGGCAGACTGCCCAAAGTGACGTTCTCTCAGGGGCAAGATGCAGCTATTTCGACAATTAGCGAGAATTTGCATACATTTGAATTTTTGATTATTGAGTTCACTTAGAATTATCCAATCGTAATAAAACTGGCACCGTTTGAAAGCAAATGAATTAAACTTTAATTTTTGTATTTAAAACTTTTTCGTAAAACGTATATTTACATACGTAATCATCGTTTCAAAATTGTAGAATGTCAAACAGCTGTTTTCCGTGCGACATCGCGATGTTAAAGAACGTAAAACTTCATCATTTTCAACGGCCTGCAACTCCTCACAGTTGTCAATTGTCACAAAGATCATCACAGCATTGGATTCATTGGACTTTTATCTTTCAAGTGGTATTTTTAAATCATCTGTGACTAGATTATGGTTATGAGTCTAGAATTTAGAATAAAGGCTTGTTATTGGTCTAAGATTGGGCCAATAAGGAAGCATTTTGTAAACCGATTTTTAATATCAGAAATCGATTTATTCATAAGATGTTTAATATACTGTTTTAAAGAAAAATCTCCAACGTTTATTCTATGTTCAGTTCAAATAATTTAGGTGAAATTTAGTTGGCACAGACATAATCTAAACGAAGCGGTCTAACCATTTTACACTCTGATCTCAAAGAGTTCTCTGTAAGTTTTATTCGTCTTGATATTTTAGTGAATTGAAAGTGTTTATAGTTTATAAAATAGTGTTATATTGTGTTTTAGTTATAAATAAATAAGTGTAGATTGTGTTTGAGTGAAATTAGGCTTATAACAGTGTTCTAATAAAACGGTAAGTTAAGAAATAACATAGCCTAGAAATACGGTTTTAGGTTAAATTGCCGCTTTGATATTTTGATTTTTCACTACAAAATGTAAAGTTATTTGAAACTGGGTAGAATGCTATTCGATTCTACATTTCATTCTCGAATTTTTGGTATAAAAAAAACATTGTTTGAAGTAAAAAATGTTTAGGCCTACTCACTTTGAACTTAGTCTGATTTGCAGGTTATGTAGTAAAAACATTCAAAGTGTTATTTTGAACTAAACAATTGTGAAATTGAAATATATTTTTACATATTTATATTTAGAACTAAATTATAAAACTTTTGTGTATTTTTAAAAAAATTACAAAAATGTTTAACTATTTTTTATGTAGGCATAAAGTTGTTTTTTTTCCTTCCGTTACTAAACATTTTTTGCTTTCTAAGATAATAACTTTTACAATTTCAAAAGAAACTAATTTTTAGTGGCATATTTGTATTCTATGAAGTTTCTTCTACAAAAAAGCTATGGAACACTTTTGGATTGGGGTTCATTTACTATTTTTGGAAATTTTTTAAAAATATGCTTGCAAAACGCTAAAAACAGGCTTTTCAATTTTAGCTTTAACCATGCCACTTGGAGGGGGAAGAAGAAGAAAGATTTCTTTTGATTTTATCAGGGGCACAAAAAACAGCTGTTCATATGAAAAGCTTAAAACAGCTGATTTTGATCAACAGCTGATTTTGATCAACAACTGATTTGGATCAAAAACTGAATATAATTTTAGGTTAGGTAAATCAATTTAAATTATAAAGATATAAACAATAATTCATCATTTGAAACCAACTAATATAAATTATCAGGGATATATTTTTAACTATCATATCCCAAAGACTTATAATAAGCATAAATATATTATCAAATTAATCAAAGCTAGTCATTTGTATAGAAAATCTTTGCTCTGGAAACCGATATTTTCTAATCATATTTCAAAGGATGCTAGAAACACACTTTTAAACGATTATGATACAATTCCCAGACATTGTATAAACATGACAAAACAAAATGTAAGAAATACATGTGTAGAGTTTTAACTTATTTTAGAAAAAAAATTGGGAAAGCAAGCACAATTCACTAAAAATTTACCTTTTCTATGTCAATGATTCAAATTTTGAATTTATTCAGGTTTAAGCACTATCATCTTTCAACACTACGCGACGGTACACAGTGAGTGCAAGGTTGAAAATACCATAAACTGTGATTTTTTTTGTCATCATATATTTTATTTTTTTATTTTCACTACTACAGAACATTTTGTTTTTAAGACCACCGAAGTTAGTTTCAAAGGGATGAAATTC
>JAGFPH010000651.1:34489-47085 GCA_018207615.1 Philaenus spumarius
AGGAACCTGCTTGGGGGGGGGGTAGTTTTCCGGGGGTTAGTATCAGGGCTATAGAATACAAGGGCTGGTCCACTTCTTTGATGTTGACGCTCGCCGACTGTTCCAACCTTCCTCTTGCCCCCCTCCTATGTGACGTCACTCTGGTACCATGACCAACGAACTATACTACTGGAACGCTCGCTGCCCATAAGACTAGTGTTGTGTTTTCCGAGCGCATACAGATGTGTGTGGCGGGAAGTATCCGGGGCGCGCGGGCGATGTAAGTGGGCAAGAACTCTGGACCTGGCGCTTGTGCGTTATACGGTTTTCTGTCATTCTGCCGTTCACGTTTCGACCACGCGGGAAAAGACATTAGTCGCTACTCATCAACACGTTTTTAAGGTCTGTCTAGGCTAACACAACCAACGAACTAGTAGTATAGTTCGTTGGTTTCTATAGCCCAGTGCGCGATCCATAAGTATATATCGATGACCATGACACGCCGTGTAAGCACGGTTCGCCTTAGCACTCACGCATGTGTTATTTGATATAACGTTGCAGATGATAATTCTTTAAAAAATTATGCAATACACACAACACACACATTTAATACATATGTTTACCAAATTTGGTTAATATTGAGTAACTATTTTGTTCAGTACAAGTGTTTAAAGAAGATATATAATTCCGCGAGATTTTCGCTTTTTTCGCCTTTAAGGCTAATTTTCTCGAAGAGGCATTCCACGTATTTCTTTAAAAAATTATACAAAACACACACAATCACCTAAGTTGTTTAGCGAATTTGGTTAATATTGAGCAATTATTTTCCTCAGTACATGTTTTTAAAGAAGGTATATAATTCCGCGAGATTTTCGCCTTTTGACCCATATTCAATGCAAATTTCTCGAAGAGGCATTCCATGAATTTCTTTAAAAAATTATACAATACACACAATTACCTAAATTATATGTTTAGCAAGGTATTTATTTATTTAATGTTACGTTACAGACGAGATTACTTTATGAAATGTTACCAAGATTATCAAGTAG
The DNA here is from genome assembly GCA_018207615.1 of Philaenus spumarius. Classification (NCBI taxonomy): domain Eukaryota; kingdom Metazoa; phylum Arthropoda; class Insecta; order Hemiptera; family Aphrophoridae; genus Philaenus; species Philaenus spumarius. The sequence continues at coordinate 35,518 of JAGFPH010000651.1, forward strand.
GCTAATATTGTTTGCAGCGTTACTTGAATATTCCAAGAAACACCTTTACTAACAAAATACATTAAAACAAACATTTTCAGAATGATGAGATATAAATAAATAAATGTATAATAATAAGATTTAAACTTAGAGTACCAGTAATTATTGATAACTCAAAATTTAAAAACAACAAATTTTAAGCAATCAGCTTCAAACTAAAATAAACATTAAAAAATATTATTTATTTAATGTAAGAATTGCAAGCTAACTTTATGTTAAAAAGTTACCAAGATCCTCAAGTAATCTCTTCTGCGGCTTTAAGTTAAAATGTTAAAAAAAATCTTTACTAGCAAAATGCACTTAAAATTGTCAGAATAATTAGATATAAATAAATATATAATATACAAATAATTATAATCAAATTTAAACTTAGAGTACCTAATAAAATTATTGATGACAAAAATAAAACATAATTTTAAGTTAAACTTCTAGACTAAATTAAATTGTTTAGTATCAATTTAAATTTAAATAGTTCAATTGTTTAAATTCAACTATTAAATTAACTATTCCCTAAGGCAAGGAAAATTTCTATAAAGCAGTTTTTTTTTAAATATTTTATTTCAGCAGTAATTATTATGTCATGTGCATATCTGCATATAAGCTACTCATTAAGTGTAGGCTAAGTATTTATAACTTTTATGTGTTTTATTTTATAAGTATTACACATGTTTTATTAAACTGCAGTATGACATTCAAGTTTTGGTGGTTTTGTATAAATACAAATATTTTCAATAATGTGGCACATTTTGTTCAATTTCATATTTAAGTTAGTTTTCAGAAATGTTTCAGAGAATCAAATTAAAAGTATGCTAACATTAGTACACTCCATCGGTTTATTACCTACGAATTAGTTAGTTTTATTGTAACCCTGTCTTCTGCTTATATCTTTAGACTAATTATTGTTTACAGTCTATTTATTGCTTTGTGTAGTGTCAATACTAAACCTAAAAAGAGCGCATCATAAAAATGTTACAGCTTTGCTAAGAAATTGAAATTATTGTAGCAGAAATACTTATAAGAAGCGTTCGGAATGGTGCAGTTGTTACCACCATGACGTCATCACAGTGGCAGTGGCGGGAACGCTTTCCTTGGCGGACTGGTCCAGCCCTTGTATTCTATAGCCCTGGGGTAGTATTCCGGCGACCCGTTCACAGAACTACTAGTATGTAACACCATTGTTTAAGTAATTGACGAGCGTAAGCGAGGTCTCCGTTTTAACTCGACCGTTCGGCATTTCGTCTGTGTGTCTGTCTCACGATTACGGCCAAACGCCTTGACTGATTTTGATGATTGTTTGCATGAATGTTCCTTATGCCTAGGCCGAACCATGTATGTATACGGTTTTTTTCATTTTTCATTTTTAACCCCTTAAATAAAATAAAAATGACGGCCGGACCGTTTCTCTCAGTGTAAGCTTTTTTCCAAAGCCAGTTTGTGGCTTAACCGTAAGTCGAATTTAAAAACTAATACCTTTTTGCCAGTAGCAAATTAAATTTAAACAAAATTGTATTCTTGATTTTTTCCGTATCTCTAACGGTAAGCTCACAAAATGGCCGTAAGGGTGCGTTCACAAAGAAAGCTGGTTGCAAGCGCTTGCTAACAAGCGCTGGCCGGCGCTGACCGGCGCGAGAAAAGGTTTTCATTGTATCAAGTTTGTGCGTTCAGAGACAACGCTTGTTCCGACTTGCAAGCGCCTTGCTACAAGCGCTGACCGGCAAGCAAGAACTTTTGATACTTCTTTTCCGGCGCTGGTAGCAGTCAAGTCGCTGACAACTCGCAGTGAAGACTACATTTTTTATCTCATAATGGTTTTTAAAAACTATTTGTATAGAATTATTATATGGTAAATGGTTATTAAAACAATAATAGTTTCAAACATATTAAAGACTTACCTCATACAAATAACTAGCCGTTCTTCCGAATGAATTGGTTGCTTTTGCCAGTTTCCACAGGATTTATCCAAATTAGTTTCAATTTTCTTGAGGATATAAACTCCATTCTCAATATAATAAAAAAACCTTACAATGTCCAGCATTAATTGAGGAAACAGATGGTGGTATTCATCACTTGAGGAAGTCATTCTCGGAATGAAAGTTGCAAGCTTTTGTTGTGAACACCCAAAACTATTCAAAAGGGCTTGCAAGCGCTAGGAGCAAGCGCCTAGAAACAAGTAACTTGCAACCAGCTTTCTTTGTGAACGCACCCTAAACTTCGAATTTGTTCAAAATCGTCCAAGTTTTTGTATTTCAACCATGTTTTATACGTTTATTCTAAACCAATTCAAAAGTGTTCCATAGCTTTTTTGTAGATAAAGGTTTAAAGAATTCATATATGCCAGTAAAAAAAATGATTGAAGTAAAATTAAGAAAGTTATTAGCTCAAGAAACAATCACGTTCAGTAACGAAAGGAAAATGTTTAACTTTAGGCCTACATAAAAAGTAGTAAAAATTATTGTAATTTTTTTCATAAATGTAAAAAAGTTTTGTAATTTAGTTCTAAATAGAATTGTATAAACATATTTATCAATTTCAAATTTCTTATTTTGAAAACACCAGTTTTTATGTTCCTACTACAAGACTGCTAACAAAACTATGCCTGTTTTGAATAGTAATTTAGGAATATCATTTGCCCAAAAACGACATATTATTATAAGAAAGTGTAGATGATAAATCAAAGAATTGAACTGTATACATCAGTAAATTATCATTGTAAATTTCATAAAAGTATTTGACTTAGCTCTACTTGATGAGATGAAACAAATGAAACATCGCGGTGATAAAGGACATACAAAAAATGACCGTAGGACACCGTGGGAAGTGTTGGTACATGGGTTCAGATTACTATCACGACGTTTTAACATCGTTTGTTTTCATTATTTCTAATATTGGAATATGATATGGAACTTAAGTTAACTTATGATACATTGTTAAGTTTGAGTTATTTAAGTATGTAAATATTTAATTGTATGTTGTTCCTCTAACGCGATATTTTTAGTTATCTTACGCATTATTAACCTAAATAAAACACAATGCCTCTAAAAGAAAATCTTTAGCAGTTAAAGCTCAAGAAAAGAAATAAAAACGAGAACTAGAAATCCCGGAATCGCGGGAATTGTAAATAATGTTTCACTGGCTAAACCTTGTGCTTACTTCCTTACTGGCACACTATTTTTAACCTAAGCTCAAAACCACATTTTGTTATTTCAACGAGCGAGGTCTACTGTTCACAGAACTACTAATAATACAGTAAGTCACTATTTTCGTTGATTTTTGTTTGTGTTTGCTTTTACCTAACCCCAAAAAAAGTTGGTTGTTAAGAATAATTATTACCTAATTTAAAATTTGCTAAGTCGGTTGCTATGGCAATAAATGTAAATGTTTTTAAAAAACGTGTTTTGGTTCAATATACAAATAACCTAAAATTGTGTTAAATTGTTGACCTAAATATATTATATTTATAATAGTAACAACAGATGTTTGAATTATAATTCAGTGAATTATAATAATTAACTGATTCAAATTTAATAATTTGGTTGATATGGTAATGCATGCAAATGCATTTAACAAAGGTGTGTTGCTAAGCTTTTGATCTGAATCAGCTGTTTTATCTGTTATATGGCTGGGGCTGGGACTGAACCCCCAAATAAATGTTCACCACTTTCATGCTTTAAAATGAAAGTTTGGAAAAATCCTATCATTATAAGTCTTTGATAATATAAGAATATACCTTTAAATTTATTATTTTTATCTTGTAGTGTTTGCTCTATGTTGATTCTATGCCAGTCAGTCAGAATAATGCCGCTTATATGACTATATATATATATATTGATTTATTAAAGTTCAGGAAATATGTTATGTTTGTTATGTTGTCAATTTCTTGTGATAAGAATAAATAATTGAATAATAATAAGCAATTTGTATTACCTAATTTCTGTATTTAAAGGAATTGAACAAAATACATACTTTGTTATTTTATTTTAATAATAATAGGGTTAGTTACAAACGCCATGCGTATCATGAAGTCTTATGGTTGATTTGGGTCTGAGTTTTTACTATTTGGGTCTGAGCCCAACAATGCTAGGTTCAATGTTGCAAGTCTTGGACCAGTTTCCACTCTGTGCTTACAACAGTCTTGATAAAATAATAGCTAAACCGTGGTAACCATGGTAACAACAAGAAAGGTGATATGCGCAAAGGGAACTGCTTTGCGCCCAACATTGCGCCGGAGTCCAGGACTGTTTCCATTGTGTTGGGCACAAAGCCGCAAGACACTGCGTCTCAACATTGCTATGCGCCGCGTCAAATTGATGCATTTCCATTTTAACTTTGCTACAAACAAAGTGCCCAACTTTGCGTCCAACGTTGTTGAAATGGAAACCTAGCTTCAGGAATCAAAAAAAAAAAAAAAAAAAAGGAAAGAAATTAAAACAGTTAACAATGCATTATATATTATTGTGTTACAGGTGGTGCATATTATTCTTTAAAACGCACCGAATCCATCCATAGACTGGTTCTCGACGAAGATTCAAATAATTGTAAATGGGTTCCAATGGACGTTGCTGTAATTCATCCAATTAAACCTTTGTAAGTTCTCAACTAATTATTACTTAATAATAAGATAGTAACTAACTTAAGTGACGATTGTAAGTTCCGGCCTGACACAGTAGTTGTGTGTAGTACACGAACACATTCTCGCTGTTTTTACCCCTTGTTTAGTGATCAGGGACGTTGATACAACAAATTATTTGGGGGTGGGGGAAATCTAAAATTTCCCAACAATTTTGACCATATTTCCCAACTTTTGTGTGGGGGTTCCAAACACGCAGAAGGTGGCTCTGGGTTTTGTAGTGTGGATTAAATCCCAGTAAAGATGGGCCCTGGACGCTCACCCTCGGATTTAAAAAAAATGGACTTCTCTAAGTAGGGGTTTTTTTAACACTGCTGGTGCTATATTGAGTACTTTAAGAGTTCTAATATTTTACAAGAATTTTAACATGTTTATCACATTATTGAAAAACATTTTCCATATTTTCCCCACCATTTCCCCCCTGGCAATATTTGCAGCAATCTTAAAAATGTTCCCATTTTGGGAAAAATCCTATCTGTCAGTGACAGTCAGTGTTGCCACAATGACAAGGGTTAGAACTAAATTTCCCAGAACATCATTTCTGAATGATAATGTATTTATTTATTTGGTACAGAAATATTTGGATTTGCCTAACATTTTTGGATTGGAAAAATTGCTTGCTTGTTATTTGTGAATGTTGGTAATTAATAACAAAACCTTTAGAAACCCCAAACTCAAAGTTAGAGAGTTTTTGAGGGTTTTTGCGTGCAATTTAATTCAAGAATCTTAATTCCAACTTTTTTAAAATCTAAAACTTCCCAACTTTTTGGATTTTAAGATTATTGGGGGCGGGGTGACGCCTATAGCGATGTCCCTGTTAGTGAAGAACATAGATCAAACTATGATATTACAAACGAGATTTGAAAGGTTTACAATAAACCGTAAGAGTTCAAAAGATACAGGACTTCCAAAAACGAAAACTTGACTACCCACTGACTCGTATACTCATAAATTATGAAGCACTTTCCGTCGAGTTAGAGACTTGGAAATTTAGCAAGGTTGTAGGTTTTAGGGTACAAGTAAAGGAAAAAATGTCATACATTTTGAATTCAAAGGACTTATATCAGGCCTGATTCAAGGATTCTTTTCTAAGGTTTGTACATTTTCTCATATCTCGTTGAATTTGTTCTTACGCGTTATAACCACACTTAAGTCAATTCTTAAGGGTCTGCTCCAGTAAACGAGAAAGCAACCGGAAACGCAACTGCTTCTTACTGTATCCCTATCTAAACAGTGCAATTTCTTGCAGCTGAACGCTTTGACATTGCCTCATTTCAAACCATTTTAAAAGTCTATATTTTGTAATTGAGTGTTGAAAAAACCCTGAATATTTTTTATAAAATTTCAGATCCGGCTTGCAAATTATTTTTCATTATTAATTTTTTACTGTGTTAGGAAAAAAATTCAAACTTTGTACTTACAAAATGTCAATTACATAACAAATCAAAAGCATTAAAAAAAATGTAAATTGCAAGACGGATGCGTATTGTGACTGTGCTTAAAATGAGACCTTGCAAACAATTTATGATAAAAAGTAAACGAAATAAATGGTTTGAAATTTAACATTGCTCTTATGGGATAAAAATTCAAGATGACCGCCACTACAGCAGACCCTTAAGCCAGTTCTACATGATGCTACGAACACCTTCCAACGTTGGACGTTTGATTGTTCGTCTCACCGTATAGCCGTTGTTCAAACCTACAAGCGTCCAATGGCCAGCGTCGAAGTTCGTATTTGACCATGCTCCCGGCCAATGTCGGTATTCTTGCACCAAGCCAAAGGGTTCCCTCCAACGTTTGAAGAAAAATGCCGACTCAACGGCTACACGCCTCATCCATTTACTCTTCATTCTCGCCAAAGACCCGTCTTGTTTAGGTTTATATTTGTGTTTAGTTTTTGATCATTAATATTATTCATTTACATTTTTACAGTAAGTAGGCTAGAGTTTATATTTTCTTACAGATAGGCTAAGTAGTTCCCGTGAAAACCACAGGCAGATTAATTAGATATGCACTTTTAAAATATAATTTAAAACATTAATTCAGTATTAAAAAACAAATTTGATATAGGTCTACCTAAACATGATGCGGGGATTTTTAACTGATAAATGTGTACAATTACTATCATCCTCATTCATTTTTACAACTGTTCAAACGTTTGTACCAAAGTTTGTATTCACTTTGTAGCAGGAACCGTCGCTGCACCAACTGTCGAACTTTTGTCTCAAACGATCGGTTCAACGTTAGAGCGAACGTTCGTAGCATCGTGTAAAACCGGCTTAGGTCTCATTAAAAATTTAACATAATTCTAATTATCTTAACCCATAAATAAGTGTGAAGTAAACTATTCCCATTACTACCATTGATCTTAACTACACATGCTACTTAATCTTAAATTGAATTAGAAGAAACATTTACATATTTCAAAAGGACAGAAAAAAAAACACTTAAAAAAGGAGTGACATCTCACAAAATTATAAATATGAGAAATTAGACCAACAAGTTTGGGCACATAAAAGCAGTAGTGAGATCGAAAATGTGGACAAGTCCTTCGACTAGTAGATTAGGTCTTCAGTTTAAGCTGTTGCTTCTTTTTATAGGCCACCTTAGCTTAGGTGAGAATTAAGCTCTCAAAGTGTTGTTTACTGCTTCCGTTTTGAAACGTTTGCAGTAGTGTGAGATGTAAGTGGCTTTATTGTAAGTGTAGTGACTGTGTTAAGTGTGTTACTGTTTTAGGGATGAGCTTGGGTTTTTAATTCTTTATGAAATGACCTAGAAAATTTAGTAATTTCATGGTGGGTCGTGTACAAGGCACAGTGGTCTGTTCCTGCGTTCTTGCGGTGGAGCGGGATCTGTCACGATTTCGGACAGGTGTGTGTGGTTCGAGCCTTCTGCTCGATCGGCTAACGATTTTGTTAGCTTGAAGATGAATTCGTGGATCGTCTCGGATTTCAGACCCTGATATATGGTGGTATTTCGAACGAACCAAGGTGAGTTGGTTAACATTCGAAATGTTTTATTTTTTAAGGAATCCAGCTTCTTCCTGTCGGTGGTGCTAAGTAGAGAATACCAAGCTGGGGCGGCATAAGTGGCAATGGGGCGAAGATACATTTTGTACATTGCCAGTCTGATGGAAAGGGGGAGAGAGCTTTTGTGACTAATCACGGGATAAAGCTTGGAGTGGGCTCCAATTGCTTTTCCAATGACTAGTCTCACATGATGAGATAGAGTTAGCCTTCGATCTAGGGTGACGCCTAGATATCTTACTTTCTTTTTCCATGCTATGGGAGACTTGTTTAGGTGAAGAGTGGTTTTAGTCGTTGCAATTGAATTGGTGAATCGGATGGCTTCTGTCTTGTATGTGTTGACAGCAATTCTCCACTTTTGAAGCCAGGGCTCGAGTAGATCCAGCTGACGTTGGATGATTTTCGCACCGAAGTACACATTGGCGGTTGTATAATAAAACATGGAGTCGTCAGCGAAAAGACGTAGGGTCACTGGGTGGTGAACTGGAATATCGTTAGTGTACAGAAGGTACAGTAACGGGCCAAGGACTGAGCCTTGGGGAACTCCGGCTTCGATAGGCCTTGGAGTTGATAATGTACCTTCGACGGAAACCTGGAACCATCTGTTGTCGAGGTACGATTTGATTAGGTGGATGTAGCTTGGAGGTATCGGACTATGGACTAGCTTGTATAAGAGCCCATCCTGCCATACCTTGTCGAAGGCTTTGCTGATATCCAGGAATACAGCTATGGTGTGATGGTTTCTGTTAAAACCATCAGCGAGAGCGTTGATAACTCTAACGAGTTGTAGGGTTGTGGAGTCCTCGCTGATGAGGGCCTGATGACCTCTTTGAGGTGGTGGACGGGTTGGGTATTTAGCTTAGCCGCCCTTTTATTCTTAGTGTAACCATTCACTACATAGTTTATCTGCAGTCCGCGGACTGCAGGCCAATTAACTGAAGTTAAATCTCGCCATTGACACACAGTTCGCGGACAGGCTAAGATCTGCTGTTTTATATTTACTGGTACCAATAAATTTTGAACTCAACTGTTAATGTATGGTGAGTGTACGTCTACTTAATTTAAATCCTGAACTGATTCAACTATAACATTTTTTAAACGTTTATCATTGAATAAATAAATTGTCTTGTTGCAACTTTACTGGGTAGTAAATTTTCTTATGTTGACTCGTCTAGCCCTCAATGTTGGATTGTTGAATTGTCTCTTTCTTGTGCATCTATAACAGTAAAACTACTAACAGATTTTAATTACAGACCCCTGACGTAAACGAAATACAAAAACATGTAAACAAATAGGGATAAGTGACATTTTTGTTTCGACAATAATTAAATCAAGTAAAAATATTGTTTTAGGACATTTTTCAATTTTTTTTAGAAAAGGTTGAAAATCATTTATAATATAAAATCTAACCTGAATCTTAATGGTTCTTAATATTATAAAAAATGTGAGACCTTTGATATTTAAGGAGTTTTTAGTTTTTGGTAAAATGTCCTTAATTTCTATTTAAGGAATTAAAATTTTTTTTTACCTAGACAATAATGTTTAACAATTGCTATTACTTCACCTCCATCTCTAACATATGTTGATATTTTTTTCGGAAATAAATTTAAATTTGAAATGTATTTATTTGAATGAATTGTTTGCGCGGAAAGCTGTAATTTCTCCGAGCACATCCGTCTGTGATCCTCTCGAGATAGATTCATCCAAAATAAGTATCGAATACAATTTTAATGAATTAAATATTCAACATACACATGTATCAGTAATAAGTATGAACACACATTGCCTTGGAAAACAAGATTGTGTAGGTCAAATTGTAAAAAAAATATTTATATTTAAATTACGGACATTTTATAAAACCTTAAAACTTCTTAATCATTACAGATGCAGGTTTGATTTAAAAATGCATAATAATAAACCAAATCTAAATTACAATAAAATATAACAAATCAATAATACTATGTAAACATTGTTTTTACATGAATAACTAGGAAACAAATAATATAATTATTACTTCAGATCTCATCTGTATGTGGGCCCGAATGTTGAAAAATGTTATGATAGGCTCCCAACAGACACACAGACACAAAAGCAATACCATACAAATAAATAATCTTTATAGAGACCTTTTTAAATAAATATGCAACATTATTTTCATTTTTTAATTTGTTTTTTCTTAACTCTTAAAATAATTTATTATTCTAGGTAGATTGGGAGTATTTATTCCTATATTTTTCTGTGATATAGACTCTTTTTTTGTGAGAAAATTAAAAGCCAATTTTTGAAAATTCGAGTAAAACCGATCACTTGAATTTTGAAAAACATGTTATTGGTCCCTGTTGATCAGTTTTATGTACTTATATTGCCAAAATTAGCTTTGTTTTAATTAATATCATTGATTGATCGATTTTAGTTTGTATTTGAAACTGTATTTGTTTTAAGAATAAAGATTTGTTGTGATCAAAATAAAAGAAGCATACTGTAGTATTTAGTTGCTTAGGTAAGGACCAAATTAAGTAATGCATTAGGTTCTGCATTTATACAGTTCATAGTGATATATTTGCTGTACAATTTAACCTATTTTATATTTTATTTGCAATAAATATATAGTTAAATATACCTATTAAATATACAGTGTTTTAAACTTTGTCATATTAAAAAAATGAAGTGTTCCATTTTTGACGGGGCACCTTAAACTACTTATTAAAACATATTTGTTGTGCCTATTTCAGCGTTATTAAGCCAGTGGGCACTCGCACTACGTCGGTACAATTGCTTCTGCGTATTAGTAGATTGGATGGTTTATAGATTCCCCGGGCCTAATTCACCCGGAGTGGGGTTTAAGAAGAATTTAAATAACATTTAGTAAAAGATATTATACTTTTATAAGATTTTTAAACATATTTTGTGTTGCAGGATTTGGGGAGGTCCGATGAGTACTCAATTAAAAAACAAATAACTTTGAAAAGAATTTGATTTACATATTCCATGTAAATAACACAGAGCATTGAAAACAAAATAATTATACAATGGATGAATTTATATTATTTATAATTTTATTAGATGTACGTTTTATACAAAAGAGATTGACTGGCCATGTTTAAGGCACATTGCCATCAAAACAGAAAGAAAAGCAATTAGGTTTGGTAAAAATTACTCAAAATTAGAGCTGTTTGGTGATTAGTGTTATGGTAGGGTTTATGGTTTACCATACTTATCAGAGACATATTAACTACAATTATAATATTATACTCATAGCAAAATACATATTTTTAACTCATCACAATCCTATTTTATTGAAACCAATAAATCCAACTAGAGGTTTATCACAAAGTCAGTCGACTTACTTTCAATATATGATTATCTTGAACGTATTTAGTCATAATTATTTATGTAGCAAGGGTCTCTTTAAAAAAACTTATAATTAAAATAAAACTAACATAATTAAGTACGTCTTTAACAATTTAATTTAAAAAACAAGCATTTATTGGTTTAAAAAAAACATAAATACATTTACCAAAAAAGATAAATATTAAAATTAATTAAAATAAAGCGAAATGCACTAGAACATAAATCAACACCATAAGACAGGCCCTCTTATACACAAATAAAAACATAATAAATCAAGATAAAATAAAACAAGAATACAAAATCTCACAATAAATACGTTTACTAATCCCAAACGCGTTTCAATGACAATGTCGCCATCCTCAGTGATGCACGGGCTACAGTAACCAAACTATAACTCAAATCTAGTTTCTTTTTATCTAGATACTTTCTCACAAGTCAAGCTCAGTATTTATTTATTTTTATATAATAAATCAATTTAACCCAACAGCAAAACATTAAAATCTGTTAAAATAAGTCAAAATATAT
>JAGFPH010000651.1:47185-73814 GCA_018207615.1 Philaenus spumarius
ATATTAGAACATAGAACAACAATTAATTTGAACTACAGGCCCTAAAACATATACATCAATTTAACCAACCAGGCAAAACATCAAAATCTGTTAAAATAAGACAAAATATATTAGAACATAGAACAACAATTTATTTGAACTACAGGCCCTAAAAACATATACATCAATTTTAACTAAACAGGCAAAACATAAAAACTTTAAAAATAAGGCTGTATGTAGTTGAACATAGTGAACAAATTAAATTGAAATACAGGCTTTTATATACTCAAATAAAACATAATAAATAAATTTAACAAAAAAGGCAATCCACTAAAATATTTTAAAATCAGGGTATATGTATGTGAACATAAAAAAAATAATTTGAACTACAGACCCATTATATACTCAAATAACAAAACAATTACCGTTTTGTTTAATCTCTCATTAAGATTTTTAGTGAAGTGTTAATTTGTTGAAGCAATGGTTGCCTTTGTAAACCTTAAACAGACTAAACATTAAAATATTTTAGTATAGGGGCAAATGTATTGGAACATAGATTAACAAATTTAATTGAAATAAAGGCCCTTTATATACTCAAATAAAAAAAATCAATTTAACGAACAAGGCAAACTATTAAAATCTTTTAAAATAAGGAAATACGTATTTATTAGAACATAGATCAACAAAGTAATGTGAACTGCAGGCCTAGAACTACATTATACTCAAATGAAAACATAATCAATTTATCAAACATACAACACATTAAAATCTTTTAAAATAAGGAAAAATGTATTGGAACATGGATCAAAACTGAATAAATATACTCAAATAAATCATAATAAATTAATTTACCAAAAAAGGCCGGGCTATGGTAACTCTGTCATCAAGGCGACCCTTCGTAGTAAGACTTGGTGATGTTGGATTCTTTTAGTGGATTTCGAGAGTCAATTATTGTATGAAAGACACAGTGTGGAAACTCACTGGGCATTAACCGGTGCCTTCCACATGGAGATAGTATAAGAAATTCTGAAAGGCCGCGGAGAATGAGTTTCAGTGCCCACTTCGACTGTCGCTGGCAGTTCGATAAACCTTGCAAATCACGAATGTATGAAAGACACAAATTTCGTTATGAGATAAATTAAGAACTAACCTCTAAAACTTAGTAACATGTGTAAACAGGAGTAAAAACGTAATCGTTCGCTGTAAAATAAGTTCAGAAGACATTCTTGACCTAAGAACTCGACACTAAGGCACAAAGATAGAAGGCTGTTTTTGCGCGCAAAAGCCAACCAAGCCGGTTTGAGTCTCTCCAGAGAAGGAAAAGTTTACCGGCTATAAACTTATACTGTAATGAAGACGTATGACCCACTGCTCTGTGTCGTTCAAAATGGTTTGCTGATTAAATATAATTAAATGAAAAGGGTTTTCATATTTTATTTGTAGTTTATAGAAAATTTGTATTATGATTATGATACGCTTGTATTATGATTACAATAATGATACGTTTGTATTATTATTATGATGTACTGGGATAGATAAAAAGTCTCGAAACTATTGGATTTCTCGGCTTCTAAAAAAGGTAGAAAAATGTTTTACTCTCTCTCTCATTAAGATTTTTAGTGAAGTGTTAATTTGTCGAGGCAATGGTTGCCTTTGTAAACCTTAATAAAATACTTTTACTTTTCTCGGCATTGTTTCATGCAAAATAATAATAATATTAATAAAGATAGTTCTGACCCGGCTTTCGTGCTGACAACATTAAGTGTTGTACAAATTAATTTAAATGCATACATTGTTTGTGTTTTGTCTTTGTGTTGTACAGTTTAAATGTTGTAACAGAGTGATAATTTCAAATTTCAACACCTGATGATGGATGAGTGAAATTCATCCGAAACCGCTGTAGTATTTTTGGTGCATCACTTGACGGACATATAAAAGGTAATATATTACTAACCTATATATAAATTCAGTGATTCGGAAACCTTTCCACAGTGAACAAATATTATTTTTTGTTAAACTAGCGATTGATTGTGGAATGGTTAATATTGCCTAATATGGTAGGGGCAGTCGATGCTAATTACAATGGTAGATTATTATCAAAATAAAAAATTATTTCAAAAAAGTTAACAAAACTTGATAATAATTAACCTACTATTTCAAAAAAGTTTAACGAAGCATTAAATTAGTTTAAACAAATTACATTAAATAATAGATCCTTACAGAGCTGTAGAGAGACTCAGCAAATAAACGAAAATAGTACCAACAAAAGGTCTAACGCACGTTGTAATAGGTTGCATACATGACATAATCTAACATTGGTCATTGCAAAAGTTTTAAATTAGAGTTCTCGTTTGTTACAACCAACCTTTGTTAGCAAAACACAACCGAACCAACACTCAAATTAATCAAATACGTATTGCTGTTTGACTTTACAAAGGGAAAATAACATTGTATTTGTTTCAAGTGAAATGTGACGCAGTTCTAAATACATTGTGTTTGTCCTATCCCCTTTTATAGTTATTACTGTAGTGGAAGTTCTACGAAAACACTCACATGGATTGCAGAATGCCTTGCATTTCCTTGACAAGAAAGATCCTTAGTAAACCCTAGTAAAGAAGCCAAGTAAATTTTATCTGTAAACATTTTGATCATTGATTTTCCTGTATGGAGAGGTTTTGGGTTGGCTCCTTTGTAGGAAAGTACGAGAAAATATGTTCCATAACAAACCTTGTTTTGGTGTACCGTACACAAACATACTGTACATGCAACCTTTTCGTTAGAAATGTTTTTGTTAAATATCTTAAATATTTTGTTGTAAATTGTCGAAAATTTTCCAAAATTGTTTTCGATAAATATCTAATGTGTCAAGGTGGTTCACGAAACCTTGAAATTCATTAGCATATAGCGCAAAATGTTTACCAAAGTGAAACTATTTTGTTTAACCATATTTGTTTACCACATACGCTTACAGTATTGCAACTGTTAGGGCGTTGTATATTACATTACATTTTGAATGTTACTGAGCCCAAACAACAAATTGTATATTAGAGAGCACATATTCTAGTGAATTAAAATTAACAACGCCACTGATTACCTTACAAGTCTCTGATCAATCGGTTGAGACACCATTTGCAACCTGAAAACGTATGCTAGACAAGGTATAGTAACTTATGAACCAGATTCAAAGCAGATAAATCCGTTTATTTTGAAAAGACAATATTTTTTTTGCACCAATTTTTTATAATATTAAAACTTAATGCCTGATAAAAAAAGTACTATATGTATTATTATACATATACAAAATAATAATTTGAATTCCTATTGTGGGTCCCTTGGAGACCATAAGCCGAAATTTAGGTACAGCTGTCAACACTATTATTTTATTTAAGCAAATTTATAGTTAACCTTCTTTTAAAATTGTAATACCATTGATCTTTATTATAACTACAAGTTGACCTTTTTACAATACGTTTTACAATCTTACAATTTAATTGAATCAAACTAAAGAAACTAAGTTAAATGTTTTACAGTTGATTTGTAAAACAAGATGGAAGGCTATTGAACATATTTTCTTTGATGGCTGATGATGAAAGGAAATGCACTGTAGGTATTGAGTTTCTTGGAATGTTAAGGTTTTGCTTGGACCACAAAATTTAATTTGTTGTTTCATCTTGTTTAGTAATTAATTATAACCGTCTTTCAAGTAATTAAATGTAAAACTGTGAAAAAATTTTAGTTATGGTTTCAATGAAATGCTTTAGTTTTCAAGATATATTACAAGATATTTCAATGGTATAAGTTTTATAATGCAATGGCCATTTGACTTGTCTGAGATGGAAAAAATAAGAAAAAAAGCAAGAACCATGTATTTAAGTTCAGACACAAGTTATTCACGCAAGCAAGGTAAATCATGATTGGTTTTACAAGCTATACATGGTTTTGAAAACTGATTTTTAGAATCACATTTAAGATGAGTGATTTATTGGTTCATTAATTTGAGTGTAAGTATATATTAAAAAAAAAATATTAACCTGCTTTTAATACCTATTCATGTCTATTCGTTTATATTATAGACTAGCCTTTAGTGGGTTTAAAATATCATAAAAGCTTTATAAATGAAATCAATTTAACTTTCCTGAATTTGATATAATAATAACATAATTAATTTGATTATGATAATCTAGACAAATGAATTGGGTTGATGACGTGTACGTCATCTCATTGCTTCAGGTGATTTGAAATTTTGTATTACAGCTTTGAAAAACCTTCACTTTGGCACAGTTTACATGACTAAGATATGCATCTAAATTAATGATAGAAAACATTGTCACTTTGACCAAATCAAAGCAGGATTGGTCGGAACAAGATGCGTGAAGTTGTTGGTCGATTTCTGTAATGTGATAAACTAAAATAGCTGACTCTCTCAGAACGTTTAGGTGACGGTTGCGCTACCTGATGGTTATAATAAGAGTTAACTATGTGCAACAGCTGTTTTGACTATCTGATGTTGGACCAGTAAAGGTTGATTTGAATTGAGGTTTACATTCTTGTTTTAAACCTGATTTATTTATTAGTAGGGGCTCTGCCCCTGGACGCTTTGCGTTCCAACCCCGCCTCGGTCTACGGCATCAGATAGCTGCTTCGCTTCGCTCGCAGTTGGAAAACTCTCTAAAGGTTCTCGCTAATCTTTGGCTCGTTTGTACCTGGGTGAACGAGCATCGTTCAGTATTTTTAACATCTGGATTGTATCTATAATGTATCTATTCGAATATTTCGTGACTTTGAAGGAGGTATAAAAAGAAGCTGTAAGTATTCGCCATCTAAGTGACATGAAAGGTGGTATAAAAAGAAGTTCAGATTTTAAATTTTATGCTCATTTTCAGACTTTTGGGAGTTTTTGAAGGCATAAGACCTAGCGCATTCAATTCATGACGTCAAATAACCCCTGTATGCAAATTTTCATCAACATCGTTAGAGCCGTTTTTGAGATCCGCGACAGATACAAAGATAGATACAAGAATTGCTCATTTAAAGTTATAGGATTTTAAATTTATTTAGTTAAATTGCTAGTGCTTTTGTCAAAACTGCACGCAGTCAATCCTTATGTAGTGTTTTATCTATTGTTATGACAATGTAGAAGAAGGTCATAATAAACTAAGGCATTGTTAAACTAAGGCAGAACTAAATGTCATTATTAATTATAAATAAAAGATAATATTTAGGCTATGCATTTGAACGTGAAATACTGTTTTTATTTTTGATGACAGACGCCCAAACTAAACTTATATTGATGTATTCTTATTTGAAGAATCAGAACATTAAATAATAAAAATAGGCATACTTAAGCAATTGAAGTAAAAACATTATTTTATACATTTTTGGAACAGACTGTATCTTGCAAAACTCTTGTTCTACTCCCTGCAGATAGTTTAGGTAAAAACCTTTACAAGAAAGTACTACCTTTACAAGAAGTACATTGTAAGGTAAAGCAAAACGCAAAGCACGTTAATTAAACGGTCAGTTTATATTACAGCGACTTGCTTTAATCTTCTTTTGCCTTTGAAAGTAAGAGATATACAGTAGAACTAAAGAGGTGTTTTCATTACCCTTTCATCTCAGATAACTCTGAGCTGCGCCGGGATGTTTTTATTCTCCCCTACCCATCCTAACTTTATTAACTTAAAGCAATTACTTTAACACCGTTAAACACTTTATTAAATTAAAAGTGAAATCATTATTTGCAATCACATTTTTAATTTATCATTAGACATGGTGGCGAAAAACGTAGGCAGATTATTTCTTTAATATATCTATCCATTGAATTATTTTACAAAAAAGATCATATAAAACATACAAATATGTCTAACAAAACGACTAACGGACGCACACTCCCGTTGCTGGCGGACGCCTTCATTGGGGAGTTCTCCTGGTACTTGATGTTGGTTACTGCGGGCCGTAGTCACCCTTACAATGCACTCTTCTTCGACGAACGATCACCACACAACGCCGGCCGACTCTTTCTCCAGTCTCCCGTAGTCCGACTGTCGGTCGGGCTGCGGGTAGCGATTTCTTCAAGCGCTAATACATAGTATTATTTGTTTCAGCAGCTCTTCACATCGGAACTCGAGTCGGGCCTTCATCGTAGCTTCGGGATCCCTCTGCCGGTGATGTTTAGGTACGGGTCAAGCTGCTCCGCTGCCGGCCCGGTCTCGGGTAATGATTTTCTCACGTTTCTTCTTCTGTTCCAGCCAGTCAGCTCTTCATTTCGGAACTCGAGTCGGGCCTTCATCGTAGCTCCGGGATCCCTCTGCCAGTGATGTTTAGGTACTTGTCAAGCTGCTCCGCTGCCGGCCCGGTCTCGGGGAATGATTTTCTCTTGTTTCTTCTTCTGTTCCAGCCCTACTTCTTCACTCGTTCTCGGGATTGTGCCTTCATCGGAGCTCCGGGACCCCCAGTATGCCAGTGATGTTTTAGGCACGGATCTCGGATTCCGTTGATCGCCGGTCTCGAGTTGAGACATCTTCAAGACCGCCACCGCTACAACATTAATGAGATTTTGTTATGTTTCAGATTGACTCTTACAGTCATTAGGGATATTCCCTAGACGCTGTTACTCCTCCCCTGTGAGCAGTTTGGGGAGAGGGGGATGGTTTAGTGGGTAGTGGGTCCGCGCGGCAGCGGATCGAGTCCCACAGTACCTCTCAGGCTGGCTGAGAGGTCTCTATAAGAAGATTCCTCCCCTTCCCCAAAAAAAAACCTTAGTTATGTCAACAATAAGTTACCTATATTTAAGAAACGAAAAAAAAACTTTTATGGTTTGTTGTTATACGAAAAGGGTAAGGTTAAGTGCGGTAGGACGACGGTGAGATTTCATTATCTATGAAAAGGTAGACGCATTGATAATTATTACGTAGTTGCATTTTTCAGTTGAAAAAAAATTTATTAAATAAAAGACAAATGTGTAAGGACTGGTTTCAATTTGATAAAATCTTGACTTTAGGAAAGTATTTTAAGATGTGGTGGTTATTGAGGAGGGTAATTAATTAGATTCTTATAAATAATAATCAGAACTAAAAAAATATTTCACGACATTTTAAGGGAACAAAAATAAATATTTTATTTGGCTATTGTCTGGTGTATCGTTTAAAACGTCTTTGATTAATAATATCCTATATATATATATTACAACGATCCGTGTGTAGCGGTCCACTGTTCGGGAGTCGATTCTACAACGGTATAAGCCCAACTTTTCCTTAAACACTTACTTTAAAAAAGACTTAGGCTCTCTCTTTTGTACGGCATTTTGTGATGCAACCGGTTGCCTAATATTTAACTCTATAAATATTTTGACTGAAACTCTTTCAATTAAAACCTTCCAGTTGTATAATTTAAATTTACTGTAAAGCATGTTCAGCTCAGAATTAATCATTTGACTTTGATTTGTTATTTCTAATCTCTGAGCCGTGAGTACACTGAAACTGAATTTATAACTTATCTTATTTGTGCTTTAGATATTACTACAACTAGACACAATTGAAATCAATCTTGAAACTAATGGATAATATTATGACTGGATAAACACTACATGCTAAGAAAATCTGCTGATTCATTTACCATAGCCACTAACATAGCAAATTTAGAATCAGTTTATTATTCTCCACAACTTCTAGTTCATTTAGGTTAGGTTAGTAAAATAAAAGAGAAAAACTAAAAATGCTTACTGTATTATATTTCAATTCAAACATTTGTTGTAACATATCTATATATATAAAATTCAATGTATGTCCGTCTGTTTGTACGTTTGTCTGTTTGTACGTTTGTCTGTTTGTATGTTTGACCTTTATGCGTTACCAAACCGTCCATCCGATTGCTTTGAAATTTTGCATAGTAACACAGGTTAACCCTGGGAAGGTTTTAGGCCATTTACCGAAGTCCTAGGACATTAGGGCTACGCCCCAGTGGCCCTCAAAGTTTCAATGTTAATCTTATGGAAGGTCAATCTTAAGGAAGAAGAAGAAAGATTTCTTTTGATTTTATCAGGGGCACAAAAAACAGCTGCTCGTATGAAAAGCTTAAAACAGCTGATTTTGATCAACAACTTATTTGGATCAAAAACTGAATATAATTTTAGGTTAGGCCTACAATGAACTAAAACACTAATTATTGGGCTAATTATTTAAGATATATAAAAGCCAAATACCACTCACTGACTGAACACTTAAAAAGAATACAATTACGTTAAAAAGACTGAAAATACCAACCTCCACGGGCAACGCCGTACGGATCAGCTAGTTATAAATAAAACTAACTGGAATACCGTCAGCACCCACGGCATTAGAGGTTAATCTACAAAGAGCTTTAACTACATCCGTGTCTAAAAAAAAAAAATTAAAAGTATTATTTACAATACGAGCTATTCTTTGTAACATCATTAAGTGATTTACAGACACGTCATCAACTAGAGGAGGGGTTACAAAGAAACTATTTAACTGATCGAGGGGTACGTTTACTGACCGAGAGCGTTGCTCTTTGTCAATGCCCAATCGTTTAACAGATTTCCACAACACAGCGGAAGATTTGTTATTATTAAATAAAGAATGTGAATAACGGACTTTAGAATTTCGTATCTGCTGTTTTACACGATTTCTAAGGCTGCGGTACAGTTCAAAGTTGATAACACATTTTGTTTTCCTTGCTTTGCGGTAAATGGAATCGCGATAGTTGACGGATCTCATTCGAAATCCAAGGAGCCGGAGGTCTTACAACACGTTTTTTTACAACTGGAACGTGTTTATTATAAATGTCTAGAATATTATTATTATTAAACTCATTTAAAATTTCATCAACTCCACCAACATTGTTCATTGCCTCCCAAGGCTTAGAAACAACATCTGCTAAGAATGCGTCATAGTTGGTGATTTTAAAATCTCTATATGAAGTATACGTGGGTGCTGATTTCTTCCCTTTTACTGCGTAAACACAATAGATGAGGTCATGAGAAGAGAGCCCAAGAACAGGAATTTGACCATGCTTTATTACGTGTGTTAAGTCACTTACAGCTATTAAATCTAATAGCGTAGCAGAGGTGTTTGTAAAATGAGTCGCTGTTAAAGGTAGTATGGTCATGTTACAGGTATAAACATATTAGTCAAGAAGGTCGAGTCAAATGTCCTTGGTCCAAGTAAGTCTGTATTAAAGTCGCCCGCTACAATAACATGACCGTAGGACGGCATAAGATCCAAAAGAGTATCCTCAAATAGAGATAAAAAACCGATGTTGGGGGGCCTTTAGCACAATCCCAGTAGGATTTTAGTCCCAGACAATTTAACCTCTAGAAACATGTATTCAGGCTTATTTGAGTTCTGTTGATCAGAGCTGTATATAAGTCTAGCCGAGCTTGTAGACCTGATATAGACTGCGACTCCCCCATCACCCTTGTTTAAGCGATCGTTGCGGAAAAGAATGTAGCCGTATAAGGAGACTAAGGCAGAAGAAATTTTATGTTTAAGCCAGGATTCAGAAACAAATATAGCGTTAAAATTTTGATTCGTGAATATTTCCTGAAATTCGTCAATATGGCCTTTTAAACGTCAATATGGACTGAGCATTGACGTGTGCAATCTTGAAAAATCTAGGGTAAGAAGCAACAAGCTGTGAAAGAGTCCGTTGGACATTGTATTTCACGACAACCGGTCCAGTCATACCACCGTCAGTCATCACTAAAATAGACTAACTCCGCATCCCTATCTGAAGCGCACAAACTTAAATTGAAACAAGATATATCATTCATACAAACATTCATACCCATAATATAGATAATATTACATAACATAAACAAATATAACAAGTAAAAAAACTAAAACTAACTTAATAAATAGCCTACAAAATAAATAATTATTTTTTGTAGTTGGTGCATGCTCCACACCATTATAAACACTATAACACCAACTTACAGGACAAAACATTTTTAATATGTAATATCTTCAATATTTAATTCAAAGACAACAAATGGGGAGAATATAAGTATAATGTAATAAATAAAATTATCCAAGATGACTGATAGCAGAATAATTCTAGTCTACAGACAAACAAACGAAAAATTAAGCGATGTAAAAGTTAACAGCTGGGGAAAATTAAATAAAAATGGTAAAAATGAGGTATACAGGGTTGACAGACAGAAAAACGAAAAAATAAACGAGAAACAGCGTCAAATTATGCTAATTTGTTGTGCCTGATGATAATGCCATAGTTTACAAACTGAGTTTAAATAAAATACCGAACATTCCTTAAAACATTAATAACTAAAAACAAAACAACAACAAAAATAAAACAACGTTTTCAATCAAATGCGGAGACGAAGCAGTCCAGAAATAAACTTAGAATTTATGGGGAAAACACATAACTAATACAATAATTGGTATTAATACGTAATACTAACGAGGATGGTCGTGCTATACTAACGATAACTATAACTACCATGTATATGTACACTTAAAAATGCCACTTTAAAATTTGAAATGTTTCAAAATCAAATTATTTGTTTCAAAATGAGATGATTCAACATTTTATTCAACTTTCTCGGTCACGCAGAACCTCTTTTACAATTCATTTTAGGTATTTTAGCCTCTGGAATAGGGTGTACGAATAATAATTTACGTACCTTTTGAAAACGCCAATTCCTATTCCTTATTCCTTTATTTGTGGATGACCGGTTTCGATCTTTTAATCAGACCATTCTCAAATTTTGCACTATAAAAGTTTCGTTCAGCTGAACATAGTTAAAAGCATTTCATATAACACTTACATAAACACAAAACACATCACAAAACATTAAAAAAATTAAAAAAAAAGTAAAAATCATTTCATCATTCACATGTGAATCCGTAAAGGATATTTAAAGACATATTAGAATTTAATAGTATGGTATATTTACATAAAATAACCTGTTTGCATTTGGTTCGACGCGAGTCACCACGGTGGTTGGCTAGCTAAGCGAGCAGGGGGTGGAGACCTCTAGTCATTTATAATATACATTTTTATTACAGTTCAATGTTTATCTTATTTTTAACCTAAAAAGTATGACTTGTGTTACGGATACTTGAAATCCAACTAACAATATAATCAACAAATACGTAATTATTTATTAGTGAAAACCAAATAGTGCAAAACATAAAAAAGGAGAAAATTATGAAAATAAAAAAGGTATGAAAGTACTTACATTTGTGGGTCTGGAATTATTTAAACATTAGGAAGCTGAAATTTTGAAGCGACCTAAACCTTAACTTTTATGATCTATTAAAATAGCAATAACTCAAACCAATAGTTAAAGGTTGTTAAAGGTAGTGAAAATAGTGATAGTTTAAAAATATAGTTTTATGTTTGTAGGCCTAAGTGGATTATAGCTGTCAAGAATGATGGAAACAAAAACAATTTTTTAAATGCATTCATTTTCAGCGATTTCTAACCTTTAATGCCAATCATATAACATATTTTATATTAGAGCCTACATTAGCTTTATAACTTATATACAAAAACAAACAACATCCGGACATTATACAATGTTTGCTTGGTATAACCAGAACTGTTTGACTTCCCAAGATATTTTTTAGGTTATAATCTATTTATAGAAGGTGGGTTAGTTTTGTAGTGCGTAGATAAAATGGTAAATGCAGTTTCTGTGACGTCATCAATGTACACATAGTCACAAATGTTTTCTTTCTTTTATTACTCCTTCCATCCATTCTATCTTGATTTCTAGATTAGTTACTTTATTACTGCGCTGGTCCTATTTAACTTACATAATATTATGTTAATTGTACACGTTTCGATATACTCTGGGCTTTAGATTAGGCCTACAATATTATTAATCAATGTAAATTTATAAACGGCTTTGTCCTGACTGAATGGCTGACCGATATATAATCAACGTAGATAAAAAACAACTTAAAATACAAATTTTGAAAAATATTTCGATTTTAAAACGTAAAAATAACGAAAAATCTGGGGTCCACTTAAAGTCCTATAACTGATAAAAAAACTGCTTCCGACCAAAATATTAGAAACACAAGTTAGTTGAATGCATTTACATGCATTACCATAGCAATCAACTTGGTAAATTTATAATCAAGCAATTATTATTTTTCACAACTAACAGTTGTTTTAGATTAGGTAAAATAAAACACAAATCAAATATACCGAAAAATGCTTACTGTGATATTATAAGTCAAACATTATTGTTAGAAATATTTTATTGTTTATTTTAGTTGGCAATATACAAATTTGTTTGAAATGCTGATTATTTATTTTATTTATATTTTAATAGAGAAATTACAACGCATGCCGTAATTCGAATTACTGGGAATGGCAGGTGTCTATTTTGATTTCAGTCTTACATTATGTATATTTCGCCGCTGCCCACATCACCCTAATTAGATCCAAGTGACTCTATCTGCATCCCAGGTATAATGAATGCTTTGACGTGAAGAAAGTGGGTCAAAGAACAGAGAGTTCATAGCAGGCATTCCATGATAGGATCTCCTTTCATTGGTTTTATTGGACATGTTTTCGAAAAGGCTTTTAGAAAAAAACCTTCAGCACAAATAATACGTAACTCAAACAGTCTTCATCTTTGTGGTGCCCTTTGAGATTATAACCGTCTCATAACTGTGTTCCAAATTTAAGTTATGCCTAAACTTACAATACATTATTTGAGTATAAATCAAATAACAAACTGTGAAAAGTTGGCTATAAATCGTGATACAAATTGATTCACCTAATTGCCTTAATAGTAGTTCCACTGTCTCCGTCGAACTGATATATTTCCTTAATTTTTCAGTAAAAGTGCGTTAGACGTATAGACAAGATGAATGTCTATGAAGTGAAACCGGTATCCCAGAGAAGTTTTTGTAATTTGTCAACGGTTCTCTTCAATAACAATATCTCTGCAGATATAAACAGTAAAGTAATGAATGATTTAATAAACAATATAAGATCAGGGGATACTTTTCCTATTCCTCAATTAATTTATTGGATTCGCTTAAAAACGTATCCTAACCATAGGCGTAACCAGGGGGGGGGGGTTTGGAGGTTATAACCTCCCCCCATTGTAAAAAATATTTCGCACTTTGTTTACATTAAAATACATACGCTCTTAAGAGTAACTTGTTTTCAACAACTATGCAAATGTCAAGGTACAATAAATTATCAATATAATATTGCCAACATTATCTTTGGTCAAATTGGGCACTGGCACTTTATTTTATATATAGGTGCAGTGTAGTGTTTCAAAGTATAGTGTTCTAGAGGCAGCACACGGAGTTTTGTCCGCCACGGATTATTTGCCGTCGCCGTCATTTCAACAGTGGCACGAAGGAGAATATTAGAGCATACATATTGGTCGGAAAAATAAACGATCGGTTTCTTTAACGCTGAAGGGAGCTGTGCAGCCGCTAGCTGCCACTATAATCGACGGATTTTCCACCGTCTCCGCCGAAACAGTGACGAACATGACCAAATGCACGCCAATTTTCCTTATTTTAGTATTTTGTCGTAGAATTCTATCCTTCAGCCGCTTGTAAAAACCGACTTTCTTAAATAATTGAAAAATGTTTCTTCTAGTTCCTAAAATCAGGAAACACAGTGTAGAATACTCCTAAAGCTTTTCTTCTTTTATTTATTGATTGGATGAACCCAAATATGTATATTTTTTTGCTTCCTTTTCAATCGGTGATGGAATAACAATAAAGCGAGAGTTGCTCTTTGTTCATGTCAATAAAACATTAAAAAAAAAAAATATTACATAGCACACTTCGTGATTGATGAACTAGACACTTCAGTTTAAAGAATCCCAATAAGAATTTTAGACGGCGCGGCGTCGGAAATTTTACCGCTTGCACACTTTAAATTTTATGACAATCCGCAGCCGACAAAAAAACGCTGTGTGTGTTCCAGGCCTATGGGGTTAGAGGAAGCGCACGGAAAGATTTGGCGGGGATGAGTCATGGTTGCTATTCTAAAATGGGCCTGAATCACAATTATTAGAAGTCGAAAAGTACAGTATACATACCTATATCATTTTAAAGTACTTTTGGAAAGTCTAAAACGTGTTATTTTGCATCTTAATTTAAAAATTGTCTTTTCACCCCTCCCCCTCCCGGTTATTGTAACCCCCTCCATACGCTCGTCCTGGTTACGCCTATGATCCTAACTAGCGACGATGCTGTCGATTGATGCGAGAAACCCTATTTTAAATAACCAAATGTAAACCGCGAAGATCTTTCGAAAACGACACTTACGGTTGTCGACCACCGCAGACTGACTTACTTCAGTGAGATTGAGTAATTTCATACTTAAACATTTCAGCCTTCCTAATTTACGAATTGATGTTTTTGACTGGCACAGTGAAATGGTTTCTTAAAGTTTTTAAAATCCGGCCAAGTGAGTGTGTAGATGCACTAATGTAGAGTTCCGTTGCTGATTCAAGTTGTAAATCGTATCTATATAGATTATTGATAGCTAAGCATCCAATGTTACAGGTTGATCGAAAAGCGCTAGTACGGAATAAGTAAGTATCAACTAATCCATCGAACTTAATAGATATTTTCCTATATCAAAACTAAAAAAAGGAATTAAAAAAAAAAAAAAAACGCGTTGTAACAATAGAGTTGTAGTAATTAATTGTGTATGTGTATTTCCATGCTGTTTTATATTTCTACAAAGGATATTATAATATCTATGCCGTTTGTATACTTTTAAATATATGTTTAATTAGATATCTATATGTATTACAGCAAATTAGAAATGAGTTACAAATTTCAATTTGTTTAATTTTAATGTTTATCTCGGGGTCAGGCACTCGGCTTGGATGAACAAACTGGTTGTTTATATACGCATTCATGAATTCAATATTTGATTCTGATAGTCCGAAATTAGCGTCTAAATATTTTTGAAATTAAGCTTAATTTTAGTTTCTGAGAATTTTAAATAGGTTCACTTTGTTTAATAATGTTATTAGCAGATTATACCAGTTTCTGTTGTCGAAAACCACTGAGTTTACCACTGTACTGTTAATTCAAAAACACTTTTTAAAAAAGAGTGTTGCTTTTACAAACGTATCTGGATGTCTTCTTCCTCCGACTATCACCGCGTCCTTCTTGTTCAAAACCTTGCCGCTTCCTCCTAGTACGGGTTTTACCTCCTCCATCATGGAAAAACTCGTATTTTGATTGGTTACCGGCAACCACGTGACCGTCTTAAAGTTACGGCTGTTCCAATTTGCGGACGAACTTAGCGTATTGAATGAATAAGATAGTTCTCACTACTATTTGCAATATTTGTACACTTGCATATTTATTATAGATAATTATTTGTTAGAATAATTATTTTTGCATTACGTAATAGTTTTGTTATGTTGAAATATTATTTTTTAAATAAATTTACTATTACCGCGGAATAATAATGTAACTCTCTTTGGACTTTGTCAGCTGTTAGGCAATTGTTGTTCTCTACGCTAATTTACATTTGCAATTAGTTTTTCTACCTACATAATAACATAATGAACCTTACGATCTAAAAATTCTTTATAATTTAATTTCAACAAACAGGCCTTGCCATCGTTCTAGATATACGTTTACATCCAATTCTTGTAATAACCCAAGTCATTGGATTTTACAGACATCTGTTTTGTCGACTGTACTCATCAACATAGAGTTTGCGATTTATCTAGCCTAATTCGATTAGTTGCTAATTTACAAATGATGGTTCTGCTGACATTTGAATATGAAATAAAGATTACTTAACTAAATAAATGGATTTTTGTATATGCTTAATGTTTTAGTGATTATGGTGAAGTTACCTATATAATAATTTTGCTAATTGGCGTCATCGGGTGTTGTGTATTATATTCTAGGCTAAATTTGAATATTTAACATTTGTCATAGTGGTTTAATTTAGTAATCTGATACATTTTGCATTGATTCTGATACGTTAATGGTTTCTTGTTTATACGGCTTGATTAATTTAAATAGTTTGGAAAGATAATCTAGTTTTTACACTTAGGCTTTTCTAGGCTATATGAATAGCAATCTCAAAGAGGATAGGTTTTTGTTTACAATGTTTCAAATGAGCTAGGCCAATGATTTTTAGGTCTTTGAAATATAAATACAAATAAATATATAGGCTATTGAAATATTTGTCTTAGATGTGATTGGAACATTATAATATGTTTCTTGAAATGCTTGAAATAATATGGCTGGCTATGTTGTTTACATTAATGTAAAATGTTATCAGAATCTACTCGTATTATAATTTAGCAATTATAATTTCCATTTATAGTTTTTTCTTAATATAACTTGCAGGATGTTTAAATAAGTCGATCACGCAGCTGATTAGTAAATTTACAAAATTAAATGTAGTGTTTACTATCAAATGTTTTAGTGTTTTAACCAACAATTCAACTCACGAAGGCGCTGGAGGTGTACTACATATATTAGTAGAATTTGTTTGTACCTAACCAATTTCGACTCTCGCGTTGCTTCGTACCACTGCTTTACCTTACGGCTACGGGTTATGGACTGGTTCGCTTCGAATAAGTTATATTACTTCCGGTCAAAAAACGTGCTTCCGGTTGTAGGATTTTTGGCTAACCACCTTGTCCGAGTGACATAGACAACTAACATGTTGAGACGGATTAGAATTAGGCCTATCCTCTCAATGCGATATTTTTTCAGTTTAATGTAAAATCTACTAAGTTTAAAATAGCTCGAAGTAGGCCAAATGTAACACGAACCCTATAGAACAAAAGAAATTTTAAGTTAATGGAAAAGTTGTTTTTAAGATGTTAAAGTATGCATATTTAAAAACGCAACAGAAAAGGTTAATACATTTTTCAAAGTTACCAATAAAAAGATATTAACTAATAAAAGAGAAATAAAAAAATTGAAATTTGATTTTTGAATAAATTCAAAGAACTTGATAGTGTAAATACAAGGTCCTTAAGACAAGAGAAAAAAGTTAACAAAAACTTTTGGAAAAAGAAAATTTTTAACACATCAAAAGCTATTAAAAAGTAATTAAAATCACAGGTTTTGAGTTAAGTCAAAATTGAAATGAATTTGCAGTAAAATTGATTAATTTAAGAAAGGCAAAGGAAAATATTGCATAGTTAACTAAATTTCAAACAGAAAAGTTAAAGGGTTAAGAGATATTAACATTTTTATAACGAAAAGTATATAGTCAAATTCGAAGTGCAAAAAAGGGTTCAACACTTAAAAAGTTTAACTAAAAAATATAGTAAATTACTTCTAGTTTATGTAAAAACAAGTAAGAAATAGGTAGGTTTGGTAATTAAAGTAAAATGACGTATTAACATAATTGCAAAAAGTGAGAAAACCAAAAGGGCTATATAATATAACTTCGCTATAAATCAACGAAATCGAAAGCGGAAAAAGTTAAGGTGTCTATACAGTCTTGAACTATAAACATCAGACGCAAAAAGTCGGAAAAATCGTAGTTCGAAAAAGTAAAATCGCCGAATCCAAACGCGAGGTAGTACGACTATCATTCGAGTTTGTGAAGAGTCAGGAAGAGGAATAGAACACACTGCAGCAATCGAGAAGAAAATCGGAGCACAAGATCCATTTATGAATCATGGAAGGTATATGTCCTAAAATCACTGGTATTAGAAGACCTGCTGATTGTTGAAAAGTTGTATGTTTCAAATCGACCACAGACCAAAGATCATAGATGTGCCCACATTGTAGCATACAAACTACCACCAAAGCAAATTAAAAATTACTAATTAATAAAAATTAACAAATTCAGAAAGTTTAATACAAGGATAGATAGAGAAATTTGCCACGATAACGGATAGTTTTAAAAATAATGAAAAACTTCTAGGTCAATTTAAACCCGA
This sequence comes from Philaenus spumarius, assembly GCA_018207615.1. Lineage (NCBI taxonomy): Eukaryota > Metazoa > Arthropoda > Insecta > Hemiptera > Aphrophoridae > Philaenus > Philaenus spumarius. Next base: position 65,076 of record JAGFPH010000651.1, read on the forward strand.
GCGAGAAGCTAAAAACAAAAGGGAAAGTGAGGTTTTAATAAAACATGGTATTTAGTTTGAGATAGTCGAAATGCACAAGCGCCGTTAAAATGACCGTTTCGGCATTTTGTAGTACTTTTTACGATTTGAAATACTTCCTACACTTTATGTACACAATTTGAACTTTATATCTATCATCATGTGAAATGGGGATGTCATTCAATCAATTGCTGGTTCTAATTCATTGACGAGCTTAGTATTCGTCTACTTTGAATGACGCCTATCGTAGATTGTAAGTAGGCCTAAGTAGATTTGACTTCAGGTATATGGATTTCTGTGCTTAATGTTTCGTGCAAGTAATGTTATATTTATCAAGTAATAATACAAAGAAAAGGAAAATAAAATAAAGTCAAACAATAAAGTCTTCACTTAAGTTTACTCAAAAGAAAACTTAATAAAAATAACTTCCATCGCTCTCTCAGCACTTTGTCAGACCAACTTATTCCCAGAAGTGCTTTTAACAATAACGGCAGACTTTCATAACGATGAAAGTGAAAATACAGAGGCGCTTATATAGGGTTTTCTTTTCTACTGAATACTTAAATTCCGATAAGCAATTCCAGTTATTTCTACTCATTTGTTTCAATCGATTCTGGAAAATGTAATTGTGTACACGTTCTTTAAGAAATTAATAACTATTTTAAATTTTAATTTTGTTGAAATAGGGATAGTAGTTCCTTGTTTACAAAATTATGACCTTGGGAATTTTAAGATTCTTCATGTCAAAGAAAACAGTAGGAAATTAAATTAATCAGAAATGGTAGATATTAAGAGATTATTTTTTGAAGACTCAAACTTTTACCTGAACTAAATGATCAGGTTGAATTTATGTCAAACTCTGCTGAAACATGATCATGGGACAACCACGCCCTTCCTCATCTATCCATTTAGTTGTAATATGTTGTTCTATTATAAAGGGTGTACAAAAAGTCCCGCACTGGTTTAATATTTCTTATACAAAGAAAATTTGAAGGTAGATGGAATTGTGGAATCTACTCTATGTAAAAATACTATTTTATTAAGATTTAAAAAAATTTATCCGCCATCTTGGATCCGGATATTTTGAGATACAGCCATTTTGATTTTTCAAAATTGATTTTGAGTGGTTCAACCAAATATCGTTGTGTATATCGTTTGAAAGCTTATTTAATTCTAAATCCAAAAAGAATAATAATTAGTATTAAAAAAAGAAAATAGTACAGGAAAAAGGGGGAAAAATCATAAAACACGATTCGTTGTTGTTTGGCCGCCATTTTTAATCGGTTTAAGATATGGATGTGCAAATTTCACCGTTGGTTTTCTCTAGAAATTCTACATCGAAATGGTGTATCACATGACCATCTTCTCATTAAAAAAAAAACAAAATTACATTCAAAATGCCGGATCCAAGATGGCGGATGATTTTTTTGAAATCTTAATAAATAGTATTTTTACATAGAGTAGGTTCCTCAATCACATCTGCCTTAAAATTTTCTTTGTATACGAAATATTAAACCAGTGCGGGACTTTTTGTACACCTTGCATGTCTGTTTCTATATTTTAATTCGTTTGTGTTACGCTGCTTTGTCAATGCTATTACTAACAAAAATATAAATTTACTAATTATTGTGTGTTTGTTTTTCAATTATGTACGTCGTTACTCTAATACTTTTGTTTGAGTATATGACGTGTTGTTTATCATTACAGGTGGTACGCGACCCCTGTGAAAACTAAATACTCAATACTAATAATATACCGTAGTCAAATCTAATAAAGGACTTAGTCAATGTCTTTAGTAATGTTGCCATTCTTTGCGAAGACTACATTATTTATAGGGATACCGTATATTGTAATTTGTTTCTCAATGTATAAAACATTTCAAAACAATTATTTGAATGTTGTTTTTTAATAAACCACATTTTTTAAATCTACTAAAAAGTAAATAATTTCTCCTACAGATTTCTACTTTTTAGTATTGCGTGTGTCTGTTAAATTTTTCGATAGATCTTTAAATATCTTAATAAGATTATGACAGAGAACTGTGGCCAGTTTATATTTTATTTAAGTTTCTATTCACCTGATCATATTTGAACAATAAAATAAAATTGGTCGATCTGTCTACTAATAATATATCAATCTGTTTAATTGTTATTTTCCTGAGAAAAAAAATATGTAGCAGAGCTAGTATGCTTTATAACTTTGTCATTGTGATACATTTATTCTTTCCACAGGAAATTTACTGTGTCAGATAAAGGAGTGAATGAGTTCCGATTTCCTTTTAGAGTATGGAACACTAAAAATAGAAAGATATGTGATTCGAGAAAACTGTTATGCAAATTGATGATTCCCTTAAAGATTTAATTCAAATGTTTTTTACAATACAAATATTATACCCAGACTATTTGATTTTAAATCAAGTCATTGCACAATGTATTCTATTTTAAAACAACTCTTTCAGAATAACATTTAGAAAATATAATTATGATATTGTTAGATAACCTAATAATATGATTCGTATGAGAACCATTTACAACAAATCCCACACGAAATTCACAGAACAATTACAACATTTACAGAATTACAAATTATTTAAGATAAATTACCTTCTCTAGTGAAGCCATACGACAGTATAAGGCTGTAATTAATCTTGTCCATGTTTAATAAGGATGATCTAACTCGAAGAAGATTTATGAATATTCTACTTTCTTCGTTATAAATTAATAATGATTTCCATGAGGAATGGTAAAGAAGTTACATTTAAGTGATTAATAGATTCTTAAAAAATTCAAAAACTTTACAATATTTTACATGACACTACAGTTGTAAAACTATCTAATATATATTAACTAGTATAATTCCGTAAAAAATCACGAGCAGATTAATTTGATACAACTGAGACAAAAATATAACTTCAAAATATAAAGTTTAATGTGTTACAAAACTATTTGTGTATAAAACTATTTGACTTGTTTTAAGGTTAAAAGTCATCGAAAATGTATATTTTTTTAAATTTGTTTACTTCGTTCTTCAGAAGAAACTTTTCAGGCCTACAACAAAAACTATCTGGGTATATGCGGGTAGGGATTTTTAACATTATAAATGTACAGAGCCTACAATTAAACATTTTATTCAAAGACCTGAAATAACATTGGATAAACAAAACGAAAGATCAAACATTTTTATCATAGGTCTATTTAAATCAACGAGTTTAACCCCAAATATTTGAAATACAGACATTGAGGCAAACATATATTATTGTTCCCTTTAAAATTCTCTTTAAAAGTTTTAACCGACAGTTGGTTTATATTATTTTGTAAATGATCATATTCTCAAACTTTTATTATTCTATTAAAACGGCAAAAATTTAAATTTAGAATTCATTTTTGTTTGTATCCAAGTCACTGATTTAATAAAATGATAATATGTCCGTCCTAATATGTAACTTTTTTTTAAATATAAGTAGTTTACTTACTTTAATTTACTTTATTGTTGGCTTTATTGTTTCGGAACTAGTTCCATCTTAAGAGTATCGCTCTATTGAGGTCGTTAATACATTGAAATAAATAAATTACAGTACAACACAACACATATACACGCGCACAATAACACAATATCACAAATAATACAACCGCGTGTGCACACCATCGAATTCTTTTAACTACTGTACTGAGGATACGCGGGATCTCTGACTTGTAGAACCGCTTACTGTTTGCATTTCATATCGATATTCCTATCAAAGTCATACAAGAAATTGGACTTAAAGTTCCATTTAACATATGTTCTGGACTTTTTAACTGCGCTCTATATATTTCGTATTCCTCAAGCACGTCCATTTGTTTGCTCTTTTTGCATATGCCTATATGTAATGATTGGAAGTTCATTTCAAAGTTAGAATATGAATGGTTTTCTTCCATAATGTGGCGTGCATCATTAGACTTGGCATAAGTTGCTCTGTTATTTGAAAGATGTTCTTTATACCGTGTTTTGAAATGCCTCACTGTCTGACCTATATAAAAACACTCACATTCGTTACAATTGATCCTCTAAATCCCTGACTTCTGTTTCAACGGTGTTGTTTTTTTAGGTTTAGTAATGTTCTTGATGTTGTTGGAAGTGCGAAACGACATCGTTACATCTATCTTCCTCAGTGTGTTGGTTAGGATGTTAGGTAGGATTACCCCATACTCAGTGGATCTGAAGGTCTTTCCCCCAGTTCTTTCAGTGGTTTCTCCTTATCCCTTGTGTATTTTTTAAGTATTTCATCGACCATGGAACTCCTGTATCCGTTCTCCACGGCTATGTATTTTATGGTGTTCAATTCATGGAAATCATCCTTACTGAGTGGTATTGACATTAATCTGTATATAAAACTATTGAAAGCAGCCATTTTTTGCGCAATTGGATGGTGGGATTCCGCATGAATCATGGAAACAGTAGTTGTTTGTTTTCTGAAAATCCTGCATTGGAGTACGTCTGTTCTGATCACCGTAAGGTCTAGAAAATTTAACATTCTCTCCGACTCCAATTCGAGGGTGAACTGGATTTGACTGTTGATATCGTTCATGTACTTTTTCAGATTTTCGAACTGTCTAAACGTTCCATTGAATATAACAAACGTGTCATCAACATACCGGGAGTAACTTATTATGTTACTATAAAATTAATTTTCTTTTGATAGAAGGTATTTGTTTTCAAACTCGTTTAGATAGATGTCAGCCAACAGCCCCGAGAGTGGCGACCCCATTGCTAGTCCTTCTTTTTGGATGAAGAAATCTTTATTAAAAGTAAAATAGGTCTGGTTTAATAATACTTCCAATAGTGATATCAGTTCATTAATTGTGTGAGGGTCTAATATTTTAGCTTCAACTAGACGTTTATTTAATATAGCTATTGTTTCCTTGACTGGGAAATTGGTGTACATATTAACAATATCGACATGTGTTGTGCTGTACTGTAATTTGTTTATTTCAATGTATAAACGACCTCAATAGAGCGATACTCTGAAGATGGAACTAGTTCCGAAACGCGTCAGCCAAAAATATATGTAAAGTAAGTAAACTACTTATATTACAAAAAAGTCACATAAACGGACATATTGTCCTTTTAATAATTCAAAGCAATAACATAAGATAGTGATAATTTAAAGTTGTTTTTTTAGGCTTTCAAGAATTAAAAAAAATAAAAGTATTGTAAAAATAAATACATTTTCCAATGTTTTTTAACCTAAAACTGATCATATCGCATATTATAGCCTACATTAGTTTTATAACTCATACACAAAACAAATGACATCCAGAAATTATCAGAAGTTTGTTTTGATTGAAGTTGTGAACTTGTAAACATAACCCTAAAGTATAACCTAGGCTAGGTTTCGTGAAAAACGAAATTAGATGTTATATGGCTAAAGTAGGGTTTATTGTTATCAGCTGATCACATGCAACTCATGACTTTAAATTATAGTTATTTTTTACAACCATGCGCACACACTATATTCTTGTTACTCACGGAGGTACAAGCTTTATATGAGTTGATTAATTCATATTATGCTTCTTCACAAGTATCACCAAATAATAATCCTAATTAAAATTCCCGAATTAGTAACTTCATTAAAATTAGTATACCATAAACTAACGTTTCTGTTAAAAGACGTAATGCAAATGTTGCTTAACACTAAAGCTGTAAAGTTCAGTGCATTAAGGATGTAACGTAAAGCTAAGTGCTAGCCTTCCATAAGTAAACAAACTCTCTCACCCATTAAGTGACAAGTCTTGTGTTTGCATTAGTTTCTAATAAATTTGACTATTTTGTACAGTAATATTATATCACTTTACAAAGCAACTGTTATAAGTGTTTTGCAAATTTGATTTTTAACTAATTCCAGTAATTTTACAGTAAACAATAGAAAACATCTAACAAGTAAACAAAGACGTTTCTTCAAAAAAATGTCTTAAACAATGTCCAAGAAGTAAACGTTTAACAGTAGCCATAAACAAATTATATTTAAATGTAGAAATAGTTTGAATACAAATAAATTACATAGACTATCCGATCAGCTAGACTATGTCTGTATAGGTTCAATATACAAAGTTTAAACTTTTTGCTGATTACTGTTATATTTGTATTATTGTTGCCCATTTTAACTGATGTAGTTCCTGAAATAACAATAAGCATTCTATTCAAGTTGAATATTTTGGGAGGTGATTTCAAATACAAATAAGAAAACAACTTTTATATAAACATATGGCCGGCAGCTGTAGTATTGGTACCCTACTAAATTTAGCAAAAGTCGTTAGTCTAATAAGTTTTTCTTAATATCTCGATCATACTTTGAAGCACCATAATATTATAATTTAGCACTAAACGAGCTAAACATATTGCCTTGTAAACACACGAACAAGACATTTAGTCGACATTACCTTAACATTGCTACTACATAGCGATCTGCAAATTAATTAGATTCGATATATTCCCGCAAAGGTGGTGAAGACTAAGGGTAATTTGACGTCCTAATCGGTCCCTAGTCAAACGGCATCTGATATCAATAGTCAGTAATTTACAATATATCCTTACATACATCGTGACCCAATTCTCATACCTTTAAATCCAACCATGTCATTTACATTTAGGACATTTTTACATAAAAGCTAAAAGCTTTATTTATTGAAATATTTTGTCTCTTTCATACGATAAATATGATCGAAAACGTATGGACGTGTCTATGTAGTATTTCTTTTAATTTATTACAGAACATAGATTATCTAGTAGATGAAAAAGACAAAATAACGATTAATATTGAGGACCGGAGTAGGGCAACAGGACAATATATTACAGCTTCTACCCTAGTTGCAAGAGTTTGTTAGCCTTTGATACTTGAAAACACAGGGTGATATTTGAAAACTGACCTTCTCTACTATTTAAAAAACGGAAATAGATATACATTTGATTCGGGACAGTTATTCATAGTTAGGGGAAACATTAGAAACCTCATTTGCAAAAGACCAAACCCCTCTCCCGTTCTACCATACCCCTCTCAAAAATTTGTAATGGACACATATATGGCTTGTAATACATCAAATTATAAACCTTGTAGACCCGGCATTTCTGCGCTACTACCTAAGGTGTTATTTTGTAAATTATTGTCTGAAATTGTAAAAAATTCGGTTATAAAAATAATAATTTATTACAAATTTCAATATTTATTATTGGGAAAAGAGAACAGCATGAAATACACAAGAACTAAGTTTACCTGATCGCAGAATGATAACAATGATCCTGATGAAAACTAATCTTAAACATGATCAGATAAAAATAAGATTTTATGCCTTTGATTTCACACTGGTCTTTCACTTTAATTTCTTTATTTGTGGCCTGAAGAAATGGTTGATGTGGTTGAACATAAAAATGTGTTAAGAAATTTTGATTTTATTACTACCACAGAAATGCACATTTTGTAAAGGGTTTTAATTTGATGAATCCAAAGTCATAAAATGTGTACATTAGAAATTATTGACATGGGGTCATAGTAGCGGGGAGGATTTTGCAAATAGGTTTTCTAAGGTGCTCATAAAAGAAGAACAACTGTCCCGATAACAGATTTTAGATATTGCTTTACGTCTTTTAAGTAATATTAAAATAATTTACAAAGTTTATTTTGTATGCGTAAGCCGAGTTTTATTTTTTTTAAACAATAATTCATGTTTTTAAAGGGCTTTAATTTGATGTAACACAAGCCATTTTATGTGTACACTAGCTGACCCGTACGGCGTTGCCCGTGGTGGTTCGTGTTTTCAGTCTTTTTAACGTAATTGTATTCTTTTTAAGTGTTCAGTCAGTGAGTGGTATTTGGCTTTTATATATATAGATCTTAAATAATAACAGCACTATTGCCATAAAAATAAAAGATCTGAAATTATGATTTTAGTAACTTTGATCCCCCCAAACCCCTCCTAAAATTTCGAAATTTTTAAAACCCTTTCTTAGTGAGCACCTATGGCCCTAGAGGAAGCTACATACCAAATTTCATTCCAATCCGTTCAGTCGTTTTGAAGAAATCGTGATTTAATAACTTTGGTCCCCAAACCCCCTAAAATTTCGAATTTTTTCAAACCCTATCTTAGTAAGCACCTATGGCCCTAGAGGAAGCTACATAACAAATTTCATTCCAATCCATGCGGTAGTTTTGAAGAAGTCGTTTTTTAATAACTTTGATCCCCCCGAACCCCCCTAAAATTTCGATTTTTTTTCAAACCCTTTCTTGGTGATCACCTATGGCCCTAGAGGAAGCTACATACCAAATTTCATTTCAATCCATTCGGTAGTTTTGAAGAAGTCGTTTTTTAATAACTTTGATCCCCCCAAACCCCCTCTAAAATTTCAAATTTTTTCAAACCCTTTCTTAGTGAGCACCTATGGCCATAGAGGAAGCTACATATAAAATTTTATAATAATCCATTCGGTAGTTTTGAAGAAGTCATTTTTTAATAACTTTGATCCCAACAAACCCCCCCTAAAATTTCAAATTTTTTCAAACCCTTTCTTAGTGAGCACCTATGGCCCTAGAGGAAGCTACATACCAAATTTTATTCTAATCCATTCGGTAGTTTTGAAGAAGTAATTTTTTAATAACTTTGAACCCCCCAAACCCCCCCTAAAATTTCGAATTTTTTCAAACCCTTTCTTAGTGAGCACCTATGGCCCTAGGGGAAGCTACATACCAAATTT
>JAGFPH010000651.1:78326-101355 GCA_018207615.1 Philaenus spumarius
CTTAGATTTTACGAAGCCTAAGCTCTGTTGTAAGCAGAAACAAAAAGGTTTTCCTTACAAAAGTTGTAGTTGAAACGATTTTTATATATCGTTTAGGTACAAACAGACATATATTATGTTTATTACAGAAAATATATTTCGTAGAATTATTAGTAGGAGGGAATAGTTGAATACATCATATTTTAACACCTTTTACCCAAGATGGTGGCTCACGTGGCTTCCCCCAAACATTTTGAATGTTTAACAGGACCCAAATTAAACACTCTAAGAAGTAGAGCAAAATTGCTTATTCAATACATTCCACAAACTATGACGAAACAAAATCATTAATCTATTTAAAGAGTCCATTACCACGCTAATGAATGACACAGTGCATCTCTAAGTTACAACCGAGGTAATGATGCTAATTCTACTGTCAGAATAAGATTGCATATCTTTTTGTTTTGATTTGGTGAAGACTTGTTTGAAACGCGTTAGACTTTTCAAATTAGACACAGGAGTAAAGACAAATTTTTATCTTATTACCTGTGTCTCACGTAGAAAAGTAGGATAAAGTAATCGGCTCCCATATAACAGTTTGCCCACGGGTTGAGACAGTAACTAAATATCGAGTCCAATACATACTTCCTTAAACAAAAAACTTAAAATAATTCACATGTGGTCAGTTGAAGCAAGACGACCTACTGAAGCATACAATTACGCACTGTTTTACAGTTTTCATGAGAATGGTCATGTTCTAAGATAATAAATAATTATTTAAATTTTAATAAAAGTTAAAACTATAAACATGGTTTCTCTACAAAACGTAAATAAAAGAGACGTATCAACGACACCAGACTCGTTAAGGGAGCGAAATGTTTTCCTTTCTTCACTTTCTATAGCTATATAGGTGTTCAATTCCTCTTTAGTTCTAAGCTTGACTTTGTAAAACACCCGTAAATGATTTATGAAATTCTATAAATCTGAAATACAACCACTAAAATACACTTTCAAAACATTCGATTCAAACATTAATCGGGTTATTTCAGTAATTAATTACAAGTATTGAAGCGAGTAGAGATAAAAGTCGATATATCACACATTTGTGTAATTCTGTGGAAACGTCTTTAACACAACACCGCTTCAACAGATTTGATACGGATTAATGATCAACTTTCTTCGACCTTTTGCGATTTACTGTCGAGTTCTATGTAGAGGAAGTAAAGGGTTATTTCTTACTACATCCCGTCGTTAATAAAACCAACTGAGAAGTAAAATACATTTTTTAGGGTTTAAGAGATTTAGGCAGGCTTATTCTTAACAATGGCAAGATTTACTAGGTTAATATATATTTGAAGTTGTGTACATTTGAATACAATCCTAATAGTTAAGTATTTGTATAAATTTAAAACCTTTGAATAGTTACATTTTTGTTTCCATAAAAAAGACTTTTTTAATGTTCATTTTGTCACGAAATAATTTTTGTAGATTTATAAAAATTTTTACTTTTAAAATTTCTGTAAGAAAATTTGCTGGAAAATCGGAAACTAATATGTTTTTATTTTGCTTCCTGCGTAGATGAAGCTGAAACAATGTGTAGATTAATCTGTTTTGGAGTTTGTTTATGTTGTTGGTAAACAGATGTTTCATCAATGGACAAATGTCTTTTTCACAATACTTGTGCTGAGAACAAAATATAACTTATGTCTATAATTAAATTTCCAAAAGTGAATCAGCGTCATAAATAAAATGTAACTTGAGTAATGATGCTGGGCTGAACTTTAACAGAACATTAACCCAATACAACCTGTAATCAATAAAATACTATAGACTGTATTTTGTATATTTAGTAAATCTTTGTAGTTTCATAATATGTATTAATGTGTCAAAGTAATAAATTAGCAATTAAATTGTAAATTATCAATAAATTGTTTGAAATCAAAATTCGGAAAACATTTTAATAAAAAAAAAACAAAACTTAAACACAAAACAAAGAGGTAGTATCGTCCTGGCTTAACTTGAGTAAAGTAGTTTAGTTCTGTATTTTCATTCTCCTCCTGGGAAATGAGCAAAGTGTTTCCATCACCCATTCTTCGTTTATTATTTCAACATCTTGATACAAATAGTTAGCCTTTAGGCATGTCTAGGCAAGTTTAAAACTAAATCAAATATTACAAAAACTTTGTTTTTTTGTGTTCGTATTTAAACCAATAGACAAAAGCTTTATCAATGAATTCGTCGGATGTAACAGATAGTGTGATAAAGAATTAATCAGTGCTACGCATCTCTCTATTGTACTCCAGACAAAGACTGAACATGAAACACAGATGTAGCCTTCATTTATTTTTTGCAGAGTGCGCTTCCTTTGTTTGCATTCGTTTGAAAATAAATGAAAAATGGGAAAAACCGCTACAGACATGGCTCGGCCTAGGAATAAGGAACATTCATGCAAAAAATCATCAAAATCGGTCAAGGCGTTTGGTCGTAATTGTGAAGCAGACAGACACACAGACGAAATGTCGAAGATCGGTTTAGTTTTATAGTTTTATTAGTGTTAGCATTAGTTTAGATTTAGAACTTAGAACCCTCCGATGATGGTAACTTGGTTACCGAAATGTACATCAGGGAACTAGAATAACTATATTAATAAATGTGTTTCAGTTTATTTATGTAGTTTTATTCACCGAACTTGTGGTTGGGGCTTCAGTGTTTCTAATTAACTTAATAGCTGTTATATCAAAATAATTCAGAGACAATTTAATAAACTATACTTATCGCTTTAATAAATTAATAAACATGATAAACGAAAATAAAATAAACTATAACAAAACATACATTTAATGTGTTGAAACTTCAAAATAACACAAACAAGTTAAAAATATAATAAGTCACACAGACATCTCTTTTGATCGTAAAACAAAACACAAAAACAACACTACAATATAAATGTTTCTGTTCAGCGGCCATTAACAACATATTATTGACAAAGAACAGAACAGCTGTTTTAAATTTAAAATCACGAATATAATTCATTTTAGCTCAAACGTTATAAGTGTCCCTGAGGATAACGTCTTTGCCATTGAAACGAGTCTCATACTTTTTGTATTAATATCCTGTATAATTCTTTTAGTTGATTCTATCATTTTAAGAACTAGCAAAATGTTGTTAGATCACGGTGTATGAATTGTACTCTTCATGTCGTGCTTATCAAGTATAGCAGAATATACATTGGGAGCACATATAAAGTAAGTTCTCAACTGCAAGTTCGAGTAATGCGCCTAAGTCTACTAGATTGAAAGTAACACAATTTGATTTTATACATTAAGTGTTTTTTCTGCGAGGAAGATGTCTCTCAAGTGTTTAAAGAGGAACAGGTAAAGTTGCCTGTTACAAAAAGAAGTAAAGTGATGAAAGTGACTTTACCACAAATGGCTAAAACGATTTCGAATGTTGCAAAACAATTCAAATGAGGACAAGGGAAAAACGGTGATGGATTGCATAACCCTTTTGGAGAGTTTCAAAACTGATCTGGTTCCAGTTAATGCTGAGTATCACAAAACATATATCCAACATTTTTATAAACCCTCGTAATCTGGCCAGAAAAGAGGATGCCCTCGAGATTCCAACATTGATGAAGCAAAAGGAAATCATACACACTACCCTGGAGAACAATAGTGATGAATGTCAGTTCTCCCTTGGGAGTTTGCTTGATAAGGTTGATGGTGACATACGCCCTTAGGCAAAAACAGTAAAAGACCGACTTAAAGAAAAATATGGAGATGACATTATCATCAGCGATTTATCCCGAGGATGCACCATTTGCTTTCAAGAACATAGGCCACAAAATTCTGTCTGATAATTTGTACAGTAATGAAAAGAAAGGAGACTCACAAGAAGAAAGGCTTTGGGTAGTGAAAACTGCTGGTGAAATAATTCTGGAAGGAATTCGCACGACAGTTTATAATACCACAGCTTACCCTCCTATAGATAACTTTGTGGGTAGTGCACATCTTGTTGTTCCCCAAAAACTGCTACTTCTGCTTCAAACCATCATTGTGCTAACAAACGGGGATCATTGGATCAATGTAAATAGAAATGCACAATTTTTTACAGCTCGGAAATGAATTGAAACCTGCTTAAATTGTTCTAAAAATGTAATTAATTCTAAATATGTACCTATGTAATTTCTATAACTTAAATTGTATTTTATTTAAATTTAGGCTATGTAAATATTGATGTAAGTAATTTATAAGATAAGATGGCATTGGTCAATTTCAATATATAGATAATAATTATTTACATAGATAGTAGCAATAAAACTATTTATTTTTATAAAATAATAGAATTTTGACCAGTTTTTGCCATATTTCTCAGTCATAACTTAGAAATGTTCACTTATATTACAAATTTCTCTCTTTAAAATCTGCAGTATACTCCATTAAACAACCCCTGAAAATTTCAGATCATTATGTTAGGTAGATTTTGAAAACATGTTCCTTTTGTGAATAAAATATATGATTTCCGATAAACATGTTTAAAGTTTTACTTACATATTTAATACATAACTTACCTGCCCCATATGCAGGGTTGTCATCATCTGAATGTCATCAAAGTCTGTATAATCAGGTTAAGCACTACAGAAAAAGCTAAATATCCCTACCAAAACAAAAATTCCCACCATAGGCGGCAATTTGAATTAGTTTCAAATTAGATAAATCATATCAAATTATTAAGAAAATGATACAAAATTTGTCTTATTCTCATGTGACATACAAACCAAAATGCGTATTTTCACCCACTTAGAGTTGAGATATAATAATAAATTTAGGCTTGTTTAAAGCTAAATAAAAAAACAATAATAAGCATTAAAAACAAAAAAATGAAAAAATTAAATTTTAGGTGTTCCGTATCCCTTTAACACATTTTGATGAAATTCAAACTTGTGAACAACGTCAAGATTTCCTAGAGAAATAAAAGGAATATTTGGCAAAAATATCCTATATATATAATATATAGTATGTATAGATATAAATACTTAGCTAAAATACACATTTTAAAACAATGTGAATATTTTTATTGCAATAGTATATAGCCTAAACAATCGCAGATAAAAAAACTGATTGTAACCACAGAATAAAAAATAGTTTAGATTTAGAAACTTAGGTTATACTAGGGTCGGGCTTAAATCATGTTTAACCAATAAGTCTTGCTTTGACGTAGGAGCTTTAAGGTCAGTTTAAAAAAATTACTATAAAGCTTTGTACGCTTTAGAAGGTTAATCTTTATGCGACCGAAATACCTAAAGTACCAAAAACTATTCTTTTACAAATTAATAATTCAAATCTTGGGCAGGTTTTTACTATATACGTAATATTGAATTATTCCTATTTGTATATTTCTCACACCTAAAATGTAGGGTACGTTTTATTATTTCACTATGTACGTGCTGGTCGTGCTAGAAAGTAAGCATCGTTCTCTGTCCTCTTCTCTCTCTTCTGACTCACACTCTCTTCACCCCTTACTCTTCCTCCCTCCCTCCCTCCCTCCCTTTCTTTCTATAACTGTACTAGTGGTTATATTTGTCTTTTTCAGACACTCTCACTACTCTATTGAACTGCACTATATAAAGTTGCTGTGTTCTTACTGGCTTAATAGTTTCATTGCAAAACAGTTTATAAATTAGTTTCATAAACACATAAATTTGGTTTTCCTAAGTAAAACATGTACAAGAGATATGAACGTGACACTGGCGCAGTAAAATCAAACAATCACAGACAAACCGATTTATCATCCCGCAGCACATTTCCTATCTCTTCCGACCCGCTCTCTGACACCATCCCTTCAAATGATTGTGTTCAGCTCCGTGCTAACATAATATTTATGTTAAATGTCAAAACCAAACACTACTTTCTACACACTCTTTCTAGGAATAACAGTGTGGTGTGGAAATAAGTGGTATAAATTAAAGTCGTAAAAACAATTGACATTCCTAATACTACATAGCTTATATCAAACGAGAGTAAACTGAACATTTATTATCTAAAAATCACATAAATATCTGACTATGGCCACCTTACTATATTTAAACTGTGATCATTGTTATCTTTATTTTCCAAAAAATATATGTGTCATTTTAGAAAAAGGACTGACAATCTTGCAAATTAAGCGCAAAATCTATTATACTCATATTGTTGGAATATTAAACACAAGAAGAGTAACACTATTCGTTATAATAGAGCGTGTCTGTGGCAGTAATTTAAGATATTTAGCAAAAATTACAAATCTTAATCAAATAATACCAATGCCTAAACCACCTCTTTCTGTAAATTCACCACTAAACCTATTTGAGCAAATTCATTCATTTTTTCTCAAATGGGAATAATTTTTAAAATTATTTTTTTAACCATACTAAAATTTTAAACCAAATATTAGTTGTTATTTTGAGGCTTTGCATGAAAACATCACTAGAATTTAAAATATGATTAATGCATATGGTATACTAAAAATTACACCAACTAATTTCCAATGTGATTAATGTATATGTAAAACTAAAATAGAGAATATTTTAATTTAAACAATAAATAGTGTCCAATTGGATTATTATATAATTAATAATAAAATAGAAGATATTTTAAATGAAACAAAACTATTTAAATTTTGTAAATGATGATGATGAATAAACTTAATAGGAAATTCTAAAAGATTATCATATTATTTTGTTTATAAAAACTGTACATTTTCAATTATTCAACTAATTGATTTGCAGATCCAAGCAAAACGACTTACTTATAACTCTTTCAATTGTAAATATAAATAAAAAATAATGTTGTTTATAAATTAATTGTTTAATAACTTTATACAATAAAATGTTAATAAGAACGTATTTCCAAACATACGACTGCATGTTTCGAATCTTTAGAAACCACTGCTAAAATCATGCATGAAAATCACAAAATAAAAAACCAGGACTAAAATAACAACCGCTTTCCTTGAAAACTCCTTTGATCGCAACATTGAAAATAGGTTCAGACATTTAGAAACTCGAAAAAGAAACATTATCAAACATTTTATTGAACCTTTGTTATTATGATTTAGTTTTGTTATAATAATCGTGATGAAATAATACGAGTTTCCTTCTTTTATTTGTAACAATTAAAATATTTAATACATTTTACAGGGGTGCTGAAAAAGTCTGGAGTCGGTTTAATATTTTCATACATAAGGAAAATTTGAAGGAAGGTGTGATTGAGGAACCTACTCTATGTAAAACTACTATTTTATTAAGATTTCAGAAAAATTATCCTCCATCTTGGATCCGAGATCTTGAATGTAACTTTGATTTTATAAATGGGAAGGAAGGGGGTCATCCATATCTTAAACCGATTAAAAAAAGCGGCCGAAAACCCAACGAAATCGTGTTTTCCCATTTTGCCCCATTCTGCTGCACTATATTAAAAAATAATTATTTATAATTTTTTTTGAATTAGAATTATATAAGCTTTTAAACGATATTTCACACAACGATATTTGGCTGTATTTAACATTTTTGAGTTGTAGTCATTTTGATTTGATCAAAAAATTGATTTCGAGTGTTTCAACCAAATACTCCCATTTAAAAAACAAAGTTTTACATTCAAGATGGCAGATCCAAGATGGCGGATACATTTTTTGAAATCTGAATAAAATAGTATTTTTACATAGAGTAGGTTCCTCAATCACGTCTACTTTCAAATTTGTCAACCCGTCTCCAGACTTTTCAGCAACCCTGTTTAATTAGTATATGTTAGCAATGTACTATGCATTCATAAACTCTAAGTTGGATTATGGTCTTGCTCTGTGGGGAGGGACTTATTTTACCACATTGGCTCCATTGCTGATTTTACAAAGAAAATTTATAAAGATAATCCTTAAGAAACCATCAAAAGTCAATTCGGTTCCATTATTTCAAACTTTAAAAATATTGCCATTAAAGAACCTATACGTGTTTAGGGTCTTGCGTATATTTTTTAAAATAAGTGGAAATCCAAAAGATTACCAAGACATCATAAAAGCAAGGCTAAGGAATAAAAATAATTTTGTTGTTCCTAAACCAAAATTAACTTTGTTTATGAAATTTTTTACATACTTAGCACCCATATTTTTTAATAAATTACCGACCGAAATCAAACTCTGTACACATTTTAATAGGTTCTGCAAACTGCTCAAATATTTTTTAATAAATAATAATAATATAGATTTTTTCTTTGAAGTGGTAGTATAAGTTTGGATTGTGTGATTATTTGGTTTGATTTGTGTGAATATATGTGAAAGAATGTCGTGTTTTTTGATTGTAAAGATTTAAACGGATTAGATTGTCTAAGTAAAGCCACAAGATACAAAATGGTATTGTTTGATATTGTGTTTTCGGGGTGGGTGGGTCCGGCGACGTATTGTACTGTCTTCAAGGGTGAAAAATATATATATGTATAATGTAGGTTGGCTCAAAAACAGGTACTTAACCTTGAGCCAACTAGGATTCTCTGTTTTTTATGTTAAGGTTATTTACAAGTAGTATGTGTAGAATTGGTAATGCTTGTATTATTATGTATGTGTTTTTCAGTTTATTGTATTCTTTCTTACTATTGTTTATTGTTGTTTAAGTTTGTAAATATCCTGTAAAGCAAGATATTGCAATACTAGTGAGGATCAATAAAATTTCATTTCATTTCATTTCATATTATATAAAAGCCAAATCCACTGACTCACTGATCACGATTTCTCTAAAACTACTTAACAGATTGAAACAAAATTTGGTATGTAGCTTCCTCTAGGGCCATATGTGCTCACTAAGAAAGGTTTTTTAAAATCATCGAAATTTTAGGGGGGGTTTGGGGGTCAAAGTTACTAAATCACGATTTCTCCAAAACCACTGAACGGATTGGAACGAAATCTGGTATGTAGCTTCCTCTAGGGCCATAGGTGCTCCCTCAAAAATTTCAATAAAGAAAGTGGAAAGTAAGTGGGTATTCAACGCTTGAAACATACATTTTAATAAATGTATATTGTTTTGTTTTTGCCTTATGGACTGGTTATATATAAATGTAAAAGTAAATACCTTTATTTTCTTGTATATTCCGCTCACAGTCCTGTAAATAATTATTTATTTATCAATTATATTTTTTTATATAAGCAATAAGTATATGTTGATTATTATTATCACAGGTATTGTTTATTACAATACTAGTAAATCCCCGTGAAGAATCACAGGCGGATTAATTAGATACACATCAGAAATACATCATTTATGCAAAAAACAACACACTTTATCTAGGCCTACCTAATTCTGAAGTCGGGGATTTTTAACTCGGTAAATGTGTACAATTATAAGGACTATAAAACTGTAGGAATATTTGTTAAGATTTTGTATTTATGTATATTATAATACTTAAAGAAAGATAAAAATATTATCTTTTAATTGCCTTTTATTTCATATTGATAGATCAAATGATTTAGAAGTTATTAATATTATAGGCTATATTATTGATTGAAGTTGTAAACATAACCCAATCTACGCTAGGTTTTGTTTGCGTATTACAGATGATGGGTGAAATCAGCTGTTATATTATTTCTTCTTTAAATTTAATGTTACTCCACATACGCTCGTACGTACACTCGTTTTTATAGGAGTTGATGCCGATTTGATATTTATATAGTCTTTCTAAACACCCCTCCGCCAGCTTTGCAATTCATATGTTTGTAACTAACGACAAATAACTCCAAAGTAGGACTCTAAAGCCTACCAAGCAGTGGTAAATAGTGAGCCATATGATGGTGTAGAAGTTAAAAAGCTGGAGTGTGTTGGGCATATCCAGAAAAGAATGGGGACACGTCTGAGAAATTATAAATTACGAAACAAAAGTTTAGTTTTATCGGATGGGAAGGGACTCAAAGGTGCCGGTAGACTTACCGATAAGGTCATAGATCAACTCCAAGGATACTATGGAGGGGCTATAAGATCTAATCAATCTAATCTTGATGGAATGAGGAGGGCTGTTTGGGCAATCTGGTACCATAAAGTTTCAAATGATGACAATCCTCAACACGGCCTTTGCCCTCTCCCTCCGGACACGTGGTGTACCTTCCGTAAAGCTGAAGTAACAGGTACTGTAGCTAATTATAAGCACAAACACACGATTCCATTAGCTATTATGGAGGGTATCAAGCCTATTTTTAAAGACCTGTCAAACCCCAACCTTCTCAGAAGATGCCTTCATGGGAAGACGCAAATTGTCAATGAGGCGTTCAACAACGTGCTGTGGACGAGGCTTCCAAAAATGTTTTTGTTGGTAGGCATACACTGGAGTTAGGAACATATGACACAATAGCTACCTTCAATGATGGAAACCTAAGTAGGATTAAAGTTTTAGAGCACCTTGGAATAAAGGACATAGGCTCTAACACCATTTTGCTGCTACAACAACTGGACAGTGAGCGAATTAACCGAGCGGAGATCGCGGAGCGGAATGCTACAAAGGAAGCCATGCTGAAGAAAAGGAGGAGAAATCTTGTGCAGGATGAAGTAGAAGAAGAAGATTATATACCAGGAGGGTTTTAAAAGGTAATTGTAACTTATAGTCAAATAAAATTGCCTGTTGTTTCTAAGGAAAAGGTGTAGGCCTACTTTAGTTGCGTTTTTCCGAAAAATGACTTTTTAAACACAAATGACCCATTATTTCAAAAACTCTACAATATATCTTGACCAATGTAATATATAATTTTTACCACATGTTCCCTAAATATGGGTGATAATGTGGCTCCTCAGTCATGCCTCTATCTGTTTAAAAAAATATGTAAACAAAAAAAATTGTTTAAAAAAAAGTTGTAAAAATAATTTGTTTTCAATTTTATTTACAAAAACCGTATTTATTACAATACAGACATAATTGAGGATCAGTAGTATCACAAAGACATATATAACAGTTGATAAAAGTTTCAGAACTTTACCTTCAATAGTTGCTGAGATAACGGGTCATAAACATGGACCTTTTTAACATGGGCGAGATAGGAGCGTTTAACTTACCTTAAATTTAATGTTACTCCACATACGCTCGTACGTACACTCGTTTTTATAGGAGTTGATGCCGATTTGATATTTATATAGTCTTTCTAAACACCCCTCCGCCAGCTTTGCAATTCATATGTTTGTAACTAACGACAAATAACTCCAATTATTCCGTCTTGTCAAGAAATCCATTACTCAAACCTATCCAAACCTCGTTAAGTAACTCAAGCTAACGACGTGTATAAATCTCCTGTAAACACTTAATATATGTTATACGTTAATGTAACTGAAAATGTTTGTTTTTCAAACAATCTACTACAAACGACCTACACACGCCCCTCACATTACGCCATTCACACAATCGTACCAAAAACTATTTAAACTTTGTTTTTTGAACAAAATACAAATATTATATTTCTTTATTTACCCACAGATTCTATAGAAAGTATATAATAGGTTCGAGTTATTGTGTATTTATAGTCTTCACACAGTGGAAACGTGCTTCCTGTTTTAGTGAAACCGTCTGGAAACATACAGTATTCTATTTTGTTTTTCCTCGTAAGTGAAATTATTTTAGAATTATTTCCCCAAGTGTGTCACTAGCGTGATTTCGTTTATCGAAGTATTTTCTGGTGAAGCGCAATCGTATTAAGACTATGAGTTGACTTTAAACCAGTTTTAATGATACTAGTATCGTAATACTTAAAGAAATCACCTGATAAATAATTGTATGTAATCAAATTGTAACCACTGTGATGCTTAGTATATTATGAATAGAAAATCTTTTAGCCTGTTGTCAAAACTATCGTAACACAGCAAAGCTTTATAATTGACATTATATTTTATTATTTCCCCTCACCATACTATATATAGAGAAAGTATAGTGATCGCAAAAAAATACATTGAGTACATTTTTGATACATTGAGTACAAAAAAGTAATTTTTTACAAAATGTCTGTCTGTCTGTCTGTTTCTATGTATACAAAGCTAGAGAGAAAACTATTAAATCGATTTCGAACAAATTTGCACCATACATGTCAATCAGGCCTGTATAGATACACGAAAAAAGGTTTTGAAAAAAGCCTCCTTTTTGGTTCAAAAACCCCAAAAAATCACATATTATTTTTTAATAAAATAACGGCCCTAACGATTTTGGTAAAATTTGGCTTATTTGGCTTAATGTACCTTAACATATGCAAAAAACCGCATCTTTATAAAAATTCTCGTTTAGTAACTGATTTTGTGGAATTTTTAGCCAAAAAGGGGGTTGTTTTTCAAAATGTTTCAAAACCTTTTTTCGTGCATTTATACAGGCCTAATCTTATATATAAAATTCTCGTCTTATATATAAAATTCTCGTGTCACAATGTTCGTTCCCGTACTCCTCCGAAACGGCTTGACCGATTCTCATGAAATTTTGTGAGTATATTGAGTAGATCTGAGAATCGGCTAACATCTACTTTTCATACCCCTTAGTGATAAGGGCTACGCCCCAGTGGCCCTCAAAGTTTCAATGTTAATCTTATGGAAGGTCAATCTTAAGGAAGAAGAAGAAAGATTTCTTTTGATTTTATCATGGGCACAAAAAACAGCTGTTCGTATGAAAAGCTTAAAACAGCTGATTTTGATCAACAACTGATTTGGATCAAAAACTGAATATAATTTTAGGTTAGGCCTACAATGAACATTTTTTTTTTTTTACAATGAACTAAAACACTTGGGCTAATTATTAGTATCAAGTTGATTTGTCTATCCGTGCAAAGCCGGGTCGGGCCAGCTAGTTGACATGTAAATTTGTTTGAAATACATTGATATTTTCCTTTTTAGCTAATAATATTTATTAGTTACTCTCCTAATTTAATGTATCCACTATCCTACTTTAATACAATTATGAAGTCACAGTTAATCTGTTTAATAATTTAAATATGTTTGTGAGATAGTATGTGAAAGTTTCTGGTACCGTTTATTTTCATTGGCTTCAAAGGCTACAAATCTACCTTAACAATTTTTACCTTTACAACACGAAATAACTATAGGCCTGTATATAGATCTTGTAGGAGAGAATAACAGAACAAGTAAATCACTGAAGATAGTTTGAATTATTAAATAATACAAACCGTAAACCTATAGAGTGTCTTTATTTAAAACTGGCCATTGGTCATGTTAATGATTAACTGGATTAAATAATGGTATCTGTAGAAAATTATCTTAAAAAAACGTTGCTTTTAACTTGATAGCATGCCATATACTACTCCATGGATCCTGTGATAATTAAATGCTTGAAATGCCAAATAAAATATGGACATTTTGGGTACGTTTACCAAAAATATAAGTTGCCAAAATATATTTACTAATTAATAAACTAAATTATGTGTAGTTTTTTATTTTGTGTCGTACTATTTTAAACTTGTTTATATGTAAGAATAATTTACAATTATCTCGCTATGGGAAGCTAACATAAGATAAACGTTTCAACGTGTTAAAACAAACATGACGTTCCTAAACTTAGACAAACTAACTGTAAAGGAATGTTAATTATGCATGTTGAGTCAACGATTAGAGTGAGTTTTGGTTAAGTTAGTTTGGATAACTCTGTAAACATTAATTAACGAAAGCTTGTTTCCACCTAAATATGGCAGCAAATTTAAATTAGTAATTTGTATCCGCCATTCCTAGCTTAACCTAGGTTAAGCTAGGATTGGCGGAAAATTGTACTCAAACTGATCGTATTTATCCTATCAGATATAATTTATATAATAATTTCAAATATGTATCCATTTCTGCATAATTTAGACACGAGGCAGTTTTTTTTTTTAATTATAAATTGAGTACAAAATAAGTAAAATTTTCTGAATAGAATGAATTGCCGGCAGTTAACACCTGTTTGAGTGTGTAGTAATTACTTTTTGTATGACTTAGCTGAACAATATCAAGTAATTTTTAGAGATTTTTTTAAGATACATTAGTTTGATGTTATATTATAGCCCTAAGAGACACTACTGATATAACATATATTTTAGGTATATCATTGTCCTTATTATAATCAAGAATAATTTACTATTACATAAAATATTCATCAAAAACCTGCAAATAATTTAGTTTAAGTATTTGTAAAGAGTATTCACAATAATGAATATTCGGCGGAAATGTGAATATTTTATCATTGAAGTATTTTGTCTCAGATAACCATTAAGGCATAAAATAATTACTTTTTTAACACCATAAAAACGGCCTACACCATTAAACGTCACATATTAAATTAATTAATGTTTTGTATCTTAAGACAAAACAAAATAGCTGGGAATACAATGGCGGCATGTTTTTATTAAATTAAACTTGATTTAATAAGTTGTTACTAAATATTAGATTAGATGTGAGTAAACGTTGGAATGTATACGGATGTTGTAGTTGCATTTGTTTTAGTTATTTTTTGTTCGAATTTTCGACAATGGGGTGCAATAATAAAATTCAATTTATTTTGTCACTTGATAATGCTTTTTAACGTTCTCAGTTTCAAATATTTTTATTCAAAATATTTTGTAAGAACCTTTTACTATTTTGAATACTTAAATAATAGCATCACTTTTCTCTTCTTAAAGACATTTAAAAAATTATGAACCACACAAAAAGTGTAATAATTTCAAATTTACAACCTCTAAGAAGTATTTCAAATTCAATTTCTCCTTGAAAGCTGAATTAATTTAAAAATGTATCTTGAAAATTTATGTTATTGAAGGATTTCTATACTTTTGGCCAAACCCTGTATATACCAAAAACATATATCTAGAAATCTGGCATACGTGTGGACAAATGGCAGTAGTTAATACCTTTAAAGAGAGGAGATATGATGTTATTTGATGGAGTGAAAAAGTCAGCAAGTCCAGAAGTGGATCCCAAAATTAAGGATAATATCTGCAGACCAATTTGTAAGTGGAAAATTATAAATAAGATTAAAGAATGAAACAGTTGTAATTCGGTGGGATTATTTTATTAGAGCCCTTTGCCCACCATGTATATTGCCAGTAAAAATAATAGTATATTTTTCTTCTTCGCTGAATGTTTACGTTAACGTTTGTTTGAGTGAGTTTTTAAACGGGGAACCACGAGAAATTTATGAAACTAATATTTAGAATGTTCTCGGCAAAACAATGTAATTGGAGCTATTCGTCACTTTTCCTTGTTAGTGAATTCATGGAGCCCCATGATAGCGAATGGTTTCTGGCAACTTACAACTTATAGTGAGCCTATATTTTAAGAAATAGATGTCGTGGGCGTTATTATCTTTGAGGTACAAAAACATCAAGTTAGGTTTATATTTGACAATATGTTGTTTGCATATAGAACACGCATGCGAATTAGGCACTTTTTCTTATACACCCAACCATGTATGTGTTGTAAGCGTTTAGCAATTTATACAATTTTCATTCACACAGCTCCTACAAAGACATTGGACCCAAAATAATCTTTTAACATACTGCATATGCTAAAAAAAAATAATGAAATGAAATGAAACTATCCAAACCTCCAAAAATTATTGTAATTTAAGAACTGCAGCGCCGATTAAACAATGTAAACACCCTACTGTAAGAGTAGTGACATCAAAAATTAAATTTACCTTATGAGGAAGTTTCTAAAGAAGACTCAAACTTAGCCTAAAATTCTTCCGCCCATCATAAAAGTTATATATGTGGGTTTATAAATGGAGTGTAATTTGCAACAAATCACAATAAAATTAATGTCAACTAATAAAGCTTATGTTTTAGGGTTCCGTACCAACACCAAAGGTCTTCACGCAGGTTATTACGGAACTCAGTCTCGGCTGTATAGTTCGTCACTCGTTTGTTTGTCCATTAGAAATTTTCGTCAAAATTGTTAAAATCATAATGCAAACTATCATAGCAATAAATCATGATCAACGCCGCATATTCCAATAAAGTTAAAACCTATTTATACAGAACTCTTAACGAATATTTAACTTTACATTTTCTGTAGGACCCCTAAGTTTAAGATTGGCAAAATTAAATAATCTTTTATACTACCATGTGTGTATCTTTAGCTTTGAAAAGATATTTCAGAATATCGACATATTATAAATATTGGTACTTCGTTTGGAAAATATTTATCGTCATACTCCTTCAAAAACAACTGTGTTAAAGTAGCTCGTTTTCGTTCTAGGACCAAAAACCGTCAACTGGAGTCAAGGAAATCAGCTGTTACTTTTCATTTCTATAAATATTCGTTGAAAGAACTATTTAACGATAGTAAACAATCGATAAAACAACTGATACATTCGATTGTAAATAATCAATTAAACATTAAAAATCGATTTTAGTTCCTTGTTGCACTTTTTATTTTATTTGAATTTGGAAACTGTCGGAAAATATGGCTATCGATAGTCCGAAGTATTTGATCTGGCGATCGTTAGATGTTAGAGTTAGTTAGTGTACTGCTAACATAAACATATGTTATATCTCCAAACTTGTGCAACAGCTATTTGTTTATAATAGTAGCAACAAAACTAAAGCTAAAATTTTAAGGTAAACAGGTTATAACATTTAATTTTTTTAATAGTTCTTTTTATATTGTTTGCAGTATGATAAAAAATATAGTTCATCACTAAGACCAAAAGTGGCTTTTTGATTCTCGTTCATTTCTGGCCTCGGTTACGCCTCGGCCGTTAAACTTGATCTTGTTACGAAATGCTTCACTTTGAATAATAGATGAAGGGAATACAGCTAAAATAAAAAAAAGTGGTTTTAGAGAGGTACTGCACCGTTTTGCGAATGTATTCGTTTCGTTTTGGTGATGTATTGTAATACTGTCTCATCACCATGGTTATTGTTATTGGTTAGACTTTTAGTTCCTTATATTGATTATAGAGTGTTGATGTGTTGTCATTAATAAAATTGCATAACAAAGTGACACAACTCTTTACAAATATATAGAAAGCTAATTATTATTTTAAACCTGAACTATTTCCGTGCCAGTATAACTCACACTTCTCAAATTGTACTCATTCAAGACCGTTCAAATTTAAAAAATAATTTGAATGAAAATCTAAAAAGAAAATAATAACTATGAATTAATTATTAGGTCAAATTTCTTTTATTGAGAAATTAAATGCAAAGAGACAACTTGGTAACTTTCTGTGACTGAACATATTCAATTTACAAACTACACTTTGGTTTTAATGGTTTGATTAAAACAGTATCGACTTAAGCTAGGACGTGCCCTAATTAATTATCAGTTACTCTATCAAGCTCCGGGTTTTGTGGTCGGCCAGATTCCTCCAAGTAATTCCACAACTAACCAATGCGGGGAATGTGCCGACAGGTTAAATCACTAAATTTGGTTACAATCCTTTTTATTTTTTATAACACTTGGTTAACAAAGTTTGGTCAGAGTTTTCAAACAACATACAAGAAATGTTGTACATTATCTCAATAAATTTCATTTATTTTAAATACAACATTGTTACAGGCGCTGTTTGGAGTTATTTAACGGCAGAAGAGGCACAATATAATGGGTGAAAATTAAGTCTGGAATACTCCTTGTGTAAATGTCTATAGACTCCGTCGTAATCAATTTAAACTTTAAAGCTGATGAGTGTTTGTTGGAGTACAATATCTTTTATTTTGTTCTACTTTTAAAATTATCTGTCCATCTATATCCATTTTTAGCGAATTTCCATAGGACAAATGAGCTATTGCAGTGACCCTTATGGCAAGACCCAAGGTTGGGAGTAGCAAATGAGCACCGATCATGGTCCCCAGAACACGTTTATTTATGTACGTATGTGTTCGCACTCTAACGGACTTATTTTATGTCCGATTTATACCAAATTTGGTGCATATATTGGGTTTCTAAGTCGCTTGAACTGGTAGGTTAGCCAAAACAATGATCGGAAGTAGATCAAATTTGTGACCAGAAGTAACATGTATATATGTGTGCGCACTCTAACGGACGCATTTTATGTCCGATTTAGTCCAAATTTGGTATGCAGGTTGGTTTTCTAAGTTGCTTGGACGAGTTTGTTAGCTAAAAAATTGACCGGAACTAGACAAAATTTTTGACCGGAAGTAACTTTATGTATAAGTGTGCGCACTCTAACGGACGCATTTAACGTCCGATTTGGTCCAAATTTGGTACACAAATTGGGTTTCTAAGTCGCTTGGACGAGTTCGTTAGCCAAAAAAATTTACCGGAAGTAGATCAAATTTGTGACCGGAAGTAACATGTATGTATGTGTGCGCACTCTAACGGACGCATTTTATGTCCGATTTGGTCCAAATTTGGTATGCAGGTCGGCTTTCTAAGTTGCTTGGACGAGTTTGTTACCTAAAAAATTGACCGGAACTAGATAGATTCACTTTGGTGAAAAAGTTACTATTAGTTATTTAGTACTATTTTATTGTAAGCTTTGTATGCCAATTGTGTGTGTTCATAATGTTGCAGAAATTTAAACGTATAACGTTCTTCACAACTTGTTTAATATCGTCAAGTCTGCACAAGGATCGAATAACAGTCGATATATCCTGTCCTTTGTTGCAAACTTTCATAGCAATTTAACTTTACTACGGAGTAAGTTTGTAAGGCGAAAGTATCAATTTTGTACTTACAATTGAAATACTTTGGGAAAGTTGATAAACATGTTGGAGCTCAAACATAAAGGTGTCGATAGGCATGAAGAGTAAAGTACATATTTCCAGTTAATTAATAAAGTATCTATTTATTTTGAGTTAAATAAATCATGTACAATTTTGATTTTTTAATACCAGGATTCAATATTGTAAGGTAAAACATTTTTGTTTAAGTACATAATAGTCTCGCCTTTTTAAAATTATGTAATTCAAAGCCCCCCATTACAAATTATTGACTTTCTTCTTGAGCCCTAAAACTTTAAAAAATCATAACGCATAGAAGAAACTTTCCCTTGTGGCAAATAGAATTGCCTTAAATTGCGTTTATCTATAATAATTTATAACACAATTAATGTGAAGTAAATTATTTTGCAGACACCTTGTACAAGCTTTCATGTGTTTCTTCTTATAAATGATTACAATTTAGATTACAAAGAACTACCGTTGAGGTTTTGATACCTGATCTTTTTATCCAACCACATTATCCACACATTGGATTATCCTCTCCTATATTTTAGTAAGAAAGAAGCATACCATAACATAAAGATCAGTGTATGCCCTTTACAGGTATCACCTTTATTGTTAATGTTTGAAAATATTTGTACTAATGTCATATAGTTGACTATAAACGTAATTTTATAAAAAAAATTTGTGTAAGGCTAAAATCTATTATTTAAAGTAAATAAGTTTTATCTCATAACCAGCAACAGAAATGGAAACCGGAAGAATTGATTACTTTATTTATTTAGTTTAGTAGGTTTTGCAGAGAATGAATTTAGGAAAACAGTAAAATATCTGAAGTTTTTTAAGAACTATGTTATAAAGGTGGAGCAAGCTTCATTGTTGTACTGCTTTATCACTTGTGTGAAATATTTTAATTAAAAGCAAGATAAAAGAAGTAACAATATATAGCTAACGGATAAAAGCCTTAAATTATCTTAGCAGGGAATACACAGTTTCATAGAAATCTGTTTTATTTAAAGTTTTACCACTTTGGTAAAGTTTAATTAATTAAATTTTAAGTTCATCCAAACTCTGTTAAAAGCATCACAAGGAGGTATAATAACAAGTGATATTTCCCTTCTTTGTTAGAAACTTTCAATTTAACTTTGCAAGCAAGCAAGTT
Organism: Philaenus spumarius; assembly: GCA_018207615.1. Classification (NCBI taxonomy): domain Eukaryota; kingdom Metazoa; phylum Arthropoda; class Insecta; order Hemiptera; family Aphrophoridae; genus Philaenus; species Philaenus spumarius. The sequence goes on from JAGFPH010000651.1 coordinate 98,113, forward strand.
CATAAGATCAAGTTAGGCGTACATGTCAATGTTATTTATAAGTTAAGGAAAGTCTTGTAACATAGGAATATATAAAAAATGTTTCAGTACAACAGCTGTGATATAAATGTCATGTTTTAACTGTAACGAAGGACGGGGAGTGAAATAAAAAAAACAAACAGTATAATTAATTATTCCTGTACTGACATGTCCGGAAGAAAGATGAATACTTTTAGTATTGAAATGTTTTGTAAAATGCCGCTTACACACCATTGCTGTAATCAAGTGTTTTTGGCAAGTTAGAAACCATTTTGTTACGAGATTGATTTTTGTATAGTTATTTGGCCGTAAATAAAAAAATCTACCTTTAAAAGAGAAATCATTTATGTTAATTATTTTGTTCATTAACCTAAATTATGAATACTTTATTATTTTCACTAAGTTGTAAACTTCATCTCAGAATGAAAGGAAATATAAATACGTTTTTGTATTTAAACGTAAGTATATTAAATGAAATTGTGTACAATGGAATTCTAAAGATTAAAATTTAAAAATGTAAGTTAATTGAAAATAGCTTTTAAAGATAGTGTAACTAGGATTTACGAACTCCATTGTAGCTATTTTGATATTTTATTGCTATAGGAACTAGTTGCATAATATAAAACTAGTTAAAACAGCTGATTAAAGTTTTCAGATTTAGTAACTTAAAACATAGTAAATTAAATTGATTCAAGGAAAAATCTTAAGAAATTAAACATAAGGGTTTTCACCTATCTGAGACTGAAATATTATTTACTTTTGCTAATGATATAATGATATTATTCAAACGAACCGTTTTACAAATTGATAAACTAAGTCATGTAATAGCTTTTTATCGTGTGGGTAGCAGTACCAGCGAATATTATTTCCGTTTAAATACAATTTATTTTACTTAAGCATTCATATGTAATTCTAGAGTCTTCAGTGGTAATAATTTCTTCATTGTTTGTACAAATTTAGCCAGGAGACTAAAATAAACCCTCTGTGAACACTATAGTAACATTTTTACATTTTGCATTTACATTTACACGTTCCAGGCTTATGTTGTTGCACAGGCTTTATTTACCTCACATATTATAATAACACTTAGTTCGATTTATATCAATAACAGATTTCTTCGCGGTTTTGTGAACAGTTAAGCTACGAAGCAACTATTTTGTTGTTAATCTTTAATAACTACTGTCTGGCGTTAAACGCCATTTGCATCTGGAATGGAAACTATATAATTGGTTATGCAAATCTGGTCTGTTCAGAAATAAGGATGACTGTGCAGTGACTATCTAGATGATTATTATGTAAATTTTACATTTAAATCAATGGTTTAATTTGTGTCATTTTATATTAATAGTAATTATAGTTTGTTTTTAACCCTCGACGCAAGCAGATTGGTGTTATACGTTTAATTAACGTGTGTGCCTATGTATCTGTGAATCCGTCTGTAGCGTCGTAGCTCCCAAATGGATGAACCGATTTTGATTTTTAAATTAAATTAATTGTTTTAGACTTTTTTTTAAAGGTGACTTGATTGATAGGTTCTTAGCTATAATTTAACAAAATCTGTTCCGCCGTTCGGGGTTCAAAATTTTTTAAATTCATTACTAATGTATTTATAGCGTATTTGTAGCCTTGTATTAGTTGCAGATATTCTATATCCTCCATAAAGCCAATATAATATATTTAAATATTGTTACGCACTAAGCTTAACTTGTTTGTTAAGTAAAAGAAATTTGGATTGCTAAATATAGAAAACACATCACTTCTCATTTGCATCACTTCATTAAAATGCAATATATTCTATTATTTATTATTAGAAGGTGTGCAGTCAAATATTCTACATTTGGATTATCTTAAACCAATGCAAAACTATTTGACATGACAGACATTAGTAATGTTTTTTTTATTTACTAGAAACATTATACTTTCCAAATAAAAAGTAAGCTGCAACATCTTTTACTATATTTCTGATTAAGTATAAAACTTCCCTGATCACTAAATATAAGTAAATAACATCTGACCTATGTATTTTACGCCACATTCCCACATTGTATGTCGTGAACTCTGTAGTTCTAAACTAGCTCGTCTTGCATTTGTACCTCAATAAACTTTTTTCCAACAACAAACCCTGTATGTTTGGTTTCCTTATTAAAAATTTCCCTGAAAATTTCCAAAACTCATTAATCAAACTTATTTTAACTAACCTGTCACAAAATAAGTTAAAACTAACATAAAATTAGAAGAAAATACTTTTTTTTATTTAACTCTTGCTAACTGCATGTGCAGGAATTTGTTAAAGTCACTTACATAATTTCAACTGATAAGTACAGTTACTACTTATATATATTGTATACAAATGTGTATTTTATGGCCTCAAGTTAGTGGAGAATGTTGTTGTTCTTTATAAACAATTTCAAAGAACCTTTAGATCTACAAATAGTTTTTAAAATTGGCATTCATAGCTCAGCTAATGAAAGGTTTTTAGTATTGGTACACTTCAAGGCATGCAGTCCTTTTCTTAATAATGGATAATTTCATAGTTTGAAATAATTTTTGTCTAACTTTCAGGTGAGTTAACCTTAGTCATGCTGATTCTTTTTAACTTTTGTTAGCATCTTCTGTGAAACCTAATAATTTTTTTGAAACGTTTAATATTATTTTCGAGGTTATTATCAATCCTGCAAACATTGTTTTCCTTAGAATTGTTTGTTATAAAGTCAAATTGGTTAACTTATACGACTAAACTATCTGAAACTATTAATAAATAAAGACTAAGTTGTAGCAGTAAAGCAGCCGGAAAGGTTTTGTATAAACAGAGCTTTTAGGAATTTGCTTACAGAAAGTGTCTCACCTTAGCGTTGAAATTGTTCCTTGAGATAACTTATGTCTTTAAACTTTACTTTGATTTAGTTATTTTATTCTAAGGAAAAACTATCTTGTCCTCCACATTTTGTCTTGCTGTATTTAAAATCTTCAGTTATATTTTAGTATTAAATAAATATTTGTACTTGTGTACACCGCCTGTGGTTTTTAGATCACCTAGTTAAGGCTACCGCGGTTTCAGAAACACTGTTTCCATCTTCAGGCCCATACAATATGTCAAATCACTCCATCAGAGGTCGTCATCAAAGTATATAAAAACAAGATAAAAACACACAAACACAACATGACACAACACAACACTAATATTACATTTTGAACATAACGCATACATAACATGTAGGATGCATG
>JAGFPH010000651.1:101455-167861 GCA_018207615.1 Philaenus spumarius
AATAATCACCTCAACTACGAATTCATAGTTTCATGATTGAAATTCGGCAGATAAATAATAAAAATTTTTGAAAGCCTAAACAAAATTTAATTGCACATAAAAAATAAAATAAATACGTTTCCACTATCAATTCTAAATCAAAAATAATTATACGTATGAAAGAATATTTAATCATATTTTCCACGAACATATGTTAAAAACGTATGGTTAACAAAAGGAGGAATGGATTTTATAAAGACAATTTGGGAAAAGTGTGAAAATATTTAACTTTATGTTGGTTGTCCATAGTGTGTTTGCTTAAAACTCGTCCAATTTCAATAATCAATGACTTAAATGAAAACCGGTATTTCTATGAAGGTTCTTAGGCTAAAATATATAATATAATTTACTAACAATTTGAGATATGAATCTTTAATTAAAGGCAAAATTTAGAAAAATGAAAATTTATGTTGTTTGGAGGTCCATAACTCGCCTTAAACTCAACAAATTTGAATGATCTCTATCTCATATGAAAGGAAAACGGAGCGAGGGCCAGCCGATCTTTTGCCGTGGGGGTCATAAACTGTCAAAACAGCCAGGTAGGGCCGAGGGCCAGTCGACTCCCCAGAGCGGAAGTGATTCAGGGGAGGGGTAAGATTAAATGCATAGAGTACGACTCTAAACTAATTTCTATAGAAGAGTTTTTAAGGTTAATAACTATACAAATATTATAATCATACTGTTATCGGCAAAATACTGTGACTAAACAGTTTAGGTAAGTCCTCTAGTTTTTTTTAATTCTAATTATATAAAGTGATAATACGACGAAATATTATAATTATACAAATATTATAATCATACTGTTATCGGCAAAATACTGTGACTAAACAGTTTAGGTAAGTCCTCTAGTTTTTTTTATTCTAATTATATAAAGTGATAATACGACGAAATATTATAATCATACTGTTATCGGAAAACATAAACGATAATTAAAACCTTTCCACCCCCACACCCACCGCACAGTAGAACAGGTCACTGATCCCTAGCCGGCTGGCCCTCGCTCCGCCAAGCCTCTGGCTGTCAAATTACCCTCGTCAAAGTTTTTAGGCAACTGGCCCTCGGCCCTAGACTCCATATGAAAGCCTGTAATTCAATGAGTATTTCAAGACCAAAACTAACTACGTAACTATAGTAAATCCGGAGATATATGAAAAACAACATAAGACAATGCTGCAAATTTGAAACTCACGTAAGAAATGCATGGGGACGAATTTTTGTTTGAGTATAAGTCGAGTTACGGGGTAGATAAATTAATGCAGATGCTTCATGGCAAATTTGGGCAAATCCGAGGACCATGAGATTTCAATATGCACACGAGGACAGTGTGTTTTGTATACGAGGACATGTTAGTGTAAATGGTTATCCGAGGACCATTATTTTTCACGTGTTTACGAGGACAGTGTATTTAACTAGAAATTATTAATTCTGTTATACTATTTTAAAAACCCCCATTTTAGAGACAATAATTTAATATCAATGAATAGATCTTCCCATTTTATTATTGATTGTGTCAAGGCATTATGCGTCGCAGATTTCCGAATTAGTAATATCAGTGTTGTCGTGCAGCAAGTGTTATCAGTGCCTCGCCCCTACCTTCAAGGTCGTCAAGGGCCATTGTACCCTCCTTATTTGCACTTCCCGTCAATCCCTATTGTTCAACAGTTGTGTTGTCGCTCATTTTTTTCGCAGTTTGTTTTGTGGACTGATTTTTGCCATCCCCTTCCCATAATAGAGTACAGACTCTCTTAATCTCTTGCACGATCTGTTCAATCGCGGTACTGCTCACGTTATTTCTGAACTGAATTGCAGACGAACGGATTAGCCTAGGAGGAAGTGTAAATTTAGTGTATCTTTAATTTTTTAAATCTAAACATTTGTGTCATTGTTTAAGCGAATTTCCTCTATAGGGAAGAAGCTATTACCGTAGTTGGCATGGTAAGATCTAAGTCCGTGACCATCGTTTTGAGTTCGCCAGATGCGAAAAACACAATTCGTTACAAATTGTACATATGTATATCTGTATTTGTGTGTGTGCCGTAGGCACAACAACTCTCGTAAAATAGGTCCGATCTTGATAAAATTTGGTACAATTGTGTAACGTAGCATCTAATTGGTTAAGTTTGAAACCCAGATAGATTGCACTACCGGCAGAGGGTTTTGCAGGGGTGTTTGTACCCCAAAAATGGGTTTTCTGACTTTTCATATGTAAAATGTTTAGAAATCAAATTTTAATTTGCTCCATAATTTCAAATATAAAAAATAAACAGTTTGTGTTTTGATCTTAGCTCTATAACAATTGGTTACTGAGATATTGAAAGTGCTAAACACAGTACGTTATCCTATGTTATTCTTATGGTAAATAAGTACAAATTTGATATCTTGCTTATGTTGAACATATACTTATGAAACTTGGTATGCTGGTTTATCTAGTTGAGATCTATTGATATTTGCATAAACATATCTATTTTTTCTGTCCCCATGTCAGCAAACCTACAGATTTAGTTTTAATGTTATTCTTAAGGTGAATAAGTAAAATTTTATAACATGCTGACTGATGAAAGTTGGTATGTGGCTTAATCTAGTTGTCGTCTATTGTATTTGCATAAATACCCGCATTTTTTTGGTCCCTGTGGCAGCAACCCTACGTACTCAATCCAAATGTTATCATTATGGAGAATAAGTAAAACATTATAAACATTTACTTATGAGCATGTACCGATGAAACTTGGTTTGTGGCTTTATCTAGTTACGTTGTATTATGAAATATGAAAAACAAAACACAATTCATTTTCCACCATGTCATCATATCACTTTAATGTTGAGTACGTGAGCATACTCACAAGGAGGGGAGGGTCTGTCTACACTGTCACCTCGACCAAGTAACATCGCGGTTACGCGCATTTCTATAAACATTTTGATTACTCGTATACCGTAGTGAATTTGTTGCCAAATATTTTGTTTTACGAGTTGTAAATATATAGTTTAACCCTTTAACTGCCAGACTACTATATGTAGTAGTCTCACAATTGCAGACCATTCAATACAATAGTCTCATTTATTCTGAATCTTTGACAACCTAAAAATCATCCAATCTAAATAAAGTAGGAACCGTTGGAAAGTAAATGTTTCAAACTTCAATTTTTGTATTTACAAATGTTTTCTAAAACGTTTACTTACATGTGTAATCATCTTATTAAGATTGTAGTTGTATTCACACTTGTATTCACACGGTACGCAAGAAAACGAACAGAAATAGCGCGCAACTTCGTTCTTTTCTAAGAATCATAAGATCCAGACAAACTTGTTTTAAATAGAATTTCTGGACACCATTAGATTCTTCAATATTTGCACTTTTTAAAACTGCCAACTAATCATTCGTCACTCTCATATTTTCTTAGATAGGAGTATTTCTAGAAACCCTTGAAATTAGACAGTTTTCTACCAATAAGTAAGCTATTTTTTAATTGACATAATTATGATGTAAAATCAGAGATATTTGTTTAAAGTTCTTTATATCGATGTAAAGAGGAAATTCTATACTCTCGATTGATATAAGTTAAACCTTATTTTTAGTGTTAGGAGGCTATTAGATTTTGTTCATGAAATATAGTTATTCTACAGTCAGCTAAAGCACCCAGAACTTGTTTGACCGTTAGAAAATACAATATTTTAGAATAGGACAAAATTTCAATCTTCCGTATGGGCAATGAATATAGTGGTCTGTATTCATTGGTATGGGTTGCGTGAGTGAGAGTAAAGTATATATTCTTAATTCCATTTTCAAAATACTATACTGTATGTGTGCCTTTGTTAGTGGTCTTGTAGTAGAAACATTAAAACGGTTGTTTTGTGAAAACAAATTGAAATTTATTTTATTTATTTATTACCAATAATTCCTTTACATGTATAAATACATTAAGGACCTATAGGGGGCACAAATGCCCGTACATAGGTTGGTCCCTAAATTAAAGATAAAAAAAAGAAGAAATTAAATTGAGCTAGAAATCACGCCCAATAATAGTAAGTAATAGTATAATACAATATAATATAACAATAATAATAGTTTAATTGAAATTGATGTATATTGTTTTTATTATAAAGTGTACCTAGATTATCTCACTTGACAAATAATTTATTTAAAAAAAAAACTTTCTTTCATACACATTCAGTTTATTTAATCTATGCTAAATCCACTTATTTTCCTATTAATTTTCTTTTTTAAAACATTTACACTACAAGATAGCGATTTTAACTCATTTGGCAGTTCATTGAAATACTTCGCTGCATAATAAACGTAGCTTCTCTGCCCAATGGTTAGAAAGTGTTTTGGTAGGGAAATATTCTTAAACCTAGTATTTCTTGGCTTGCTTAGAAATTGATATATTATATTTTTATACACTTTTATTTACAACTAAATTACAAAACTTTTGTATATTTTGAAAAAAATTACAAACATTTAAGGTTTTTATGTAGACTTGAAGTTCGATTTTATTTTCTTCAATTGAACATTCTTTTAATTCCTGAGCTAATAACTTTTACAATTTACACCAATGATTTTTTTTTATACATATATTCTTTGGACTTTTTTTTATAAAAAAGCTATGGAACCTTTTGGATTCGAATACAATTACTATTTTTTATAATTTTTAGGAAATATGCTTGCAAAATCTCCAAAATATTTAACATTGGCAGTTAGAGGGGTTAATTATTAATTTATTGAGTTTTTTATTTGTAGGTGTGTGCTATTATTACTAAACGTATTATTTAATAAATTAAAAGTGAGTGTAGAATTATTTTTAAAGATAAGCGGTATAATGAAGAATCATAGGAGTGGTATTCATAAAATTAAACGTAATTTGTTTTAATGGTAAGGTTATCATTTATATTAAGAAGCAATTTTACGAAACTTTGATTTATAATAAGTTTGAAATTTAGAAACTGCCGTTTAAACACCACCAATAATACCCAAATATTTTTTGTCAGACTAATAGTTCACTTGAGCTTTGATTTAAACTTCTCCTCCCGATCTGGGATTCCCCACACCTCTTCGCGTCTTACACTATCCAGGCTTCACGAAGAAACGCACGAGCTCTACCACTTATTTTTATTAACAAGTAAGTAAACAGTACGTAATGTGACATTTTTGCTGCTGTGGCAACACTTAACAATTACCACTGAATACACCGTATAAGGTACAGTTATTCATACCATGAAAGGAATTGGACAGGAATAGGAAAGGAATCTCACGGACGTGAATTTTGGTGGGGTGGCTACCGGTGACTACATATACCAGGAAAGGAACAGTAATGTATTCTGGCATGGCGATGCGCGCCGCTGACACTGTCAGACCACTCCCGCTGCGCCGGCCGGCGTGGAGTCGTTTTTGTTTCCGCCCCATAGGCTACAAATAATTTTAAAAAATCATTGCAAATTCAAATGCATTAATTAGGAAAAAGAAGATTGTTAGAAAAATGATAAAAATGTAAAAAGTCAGCAACTTAATTTTCACATTTATGTATTGTCCTAAAAATGTGTATCAGGCTACTTCAGTTAAATGGCTTCTAACTTTTCTTTTATGTAATGACTCATTAACATTTTCGGCATTGTGGTGTAATCCAATTGTGAAATACTTCTTAAACGATGCTTTCATTGACATAATAATATGATTTTACTATGAATTATATTATAACTTTTACTATGAATTGTAGGTACCAAATATAGGTACAACAAATCGATATTTTACTATTTTATATTTGCTTATATATAATATGCAGCTTTCAATATTTTCCCGAAAACTTTGCTAAATTACACCCTCCCCCCCTTTATTTTCAAAGTAATAGCCTACAAATTTGAAGACAAAAAAAAAACAGTGCTGGCACACTCATAAACATGACAGGCTAAGTATATAGCAAAAGAAAGTATATTAGGTTTTCCACTACGTTGTATGCTCTTAGTATGTGTTGTGAGCAATCACATTTTACCTTTAAATAAAATATATTGACATTTTACCCACCAAAACAGTAATTTCGGCCTAATGAGCGTATTTTTAAACGAATTTCAATAATATCTCAGAATTTGTTAGAACTTAGTAAATCTGTAGTAATAATATTGCACAGTGTGTGTTGTAGGTTTAAGGAGGGGCGAGAAAAATTGGTTTTAAATTTTACTAAAAAAACAAAATTTTGTATAATTTTATACTTTTGTGAATTTTGTAGATTGATCATTATAGACGACTGATAGACAAATAATTTGATATTTTGTTTTTCTCTCTACGATGTTTCGTTGCCTTAATAATATAAGGCTCTAAAATATATTGACATTTTACCCGCCAAAACAGTTCTTTCCGCCTAATTTCAATAATATTTCAGAATTTGTTAGAACTTAGTAAATTTGTTTAGTATTTTAAGCTTTCCAACAGTCTTTAAATGAGTGGCCTCCCCGTTAACCGATTAGTACCGAAATATCTGTGCAAATTCATGATTTTTTAGGCTTTTTAAGCTTAAATATATGAAATAAAAATGTAAGTATACCCATAGTTTTATTCAAATCTTCACTCTTAACATCATATCTATTTGTAAAACAATATACAGAAATTACTTAGAAAATCAATAATTTGTTTATTTATAGCTACGAAAGTCCTAATCGGTTACCATTTGGTCCCAGTAAAGTAAGCGAGGAATCAATGATGGCGAGTGGATTTCGCAGACTCATCCGGATGTTGATTAGTTTACTCAAAGTACGTTGCCTATGGAAATGACAGTCTTAACGATTTATGACTACAATTAGCGGCATGTCTGTGTTTTTAAGAAAACTAGAAGGTTTATCACTTTTCTATCTGTCAACCAAGTAACAACTGTGCTGCCACAAAATTTTTATCAGGAAAAAATATAAAATTTTAGGTAAATAATGTTCATTTTGTTTCTTACACCAACAATTTAGATTTTCTTGAGGTCGTGTAATGATAAACTGATTTGTATAAATTAAGATTTGTTCTTCGTTATTTAAAAAATTTAAAACCTCTAATACAATTTTTATTTCTGAGGAGGTCTCATATAGTTGTCAATGGTATTTAAAATATCCTTTTCGACAATCCTATTATATTAATTTTAGTTTAAATTAGGCTTTTTTTCTGCCTTTTTGGAAACATATTTTGTGTTTTTATAAACTAGGCTAATGGCTAAAATTGTGTCCGCCCATCTTCGTCTAGTCTAGGGTGCTCGTCGGTCGTTTGTTAGTGGTCAGTTTTCCCGGGAACTGAGATTTGCTAATTGTATATTCATTGCATCACCATCACCAGTAAATGAGGGTAGTTGGCAGATTTTCTGTACTACGTGGGCATGCAGAACAATATTTTCCTCTAACCAAGCCGAGGAAGGGTTTTGATGGTAGCAATAATTAATTAGATTAAAATATTTAATACAATACATCACTTTTATTTTTCTAAAGATTTTCCAGCCAAGGGGCGCACCGGTGTTCCGGTGGGCCAGGCCAGGCCTGAAGGCCGTTATATACTAGCTAGTAGTCATATCTTAAAGTCTTAAAAGGTTTCTTGAACACCCAGGAAAACGGCTGCCCTAGTCTTTTAAACTGAACATGTAGTAATTAAATATTACACAAGGTGAATAAATAATATAATACCAATTTATTATACTGAAAAAAGTTATTGGAAAGTTTTGTAAAACTTATGGTAACATTTTTAGTTTACTTTGTAAGTTTGTTTAGTTCCCGTAACATGTGCAGTAATTGTCAAAAAAGTAAAAGTAAAATACTAAACTTAAAGTGATGTCCTCAGATACACCGTGTACAACGCACTCGAAACACGCTAACTAGGTAACATAGCTCGTTCCAGACGCACTATCGGTTATTTAGAGATTGAAGAGACTTGGCAGCAATGGATACAACTTGGCAATAATGGATACAACAGGAAGCAGGAAGAAGTAAATAGACGCATTCAGTCCTCAGATAATGCATACAAAATAATATTCATAACACACTTGTGTGTTTAAAAATGACGAACGGGCGACCTCGGATACTGCGAGAAAGGTGGTCGAACAAACACGGTGTGTTTTCGCCACGACTGCAGCGCGCCAAATGGTCAAACGCTGAACTACAGATTCGACGTAGGGAGGCATCTGAGGACATTAAAAGGAAATGGGTTTTTTGCATGAGGCAACCTGAAAAGGGAAGGTATAGAAGAATCTAATGAAATTTGTATCCGAGGACACTAAAAATGTCCTCGAATGCAAAAATGTCCTCGGATACACGGTGAAAACTCAACCCAATGTCCTCGTATACACCACCTGCCACACGCACACAGACACACAGACACACACACAGACATCACTCCGAAAACCACTTTTTTAGGTTCAGGGGGGCCCAAAACGGATATTTCCACCAAAAACTCAAACTCGAAAATTTTGACGAATACAATACTTTCTCCATATACTATGGTATAGGGGGAGAAAGTAAAAAAAGGAAGGGCATTATGAGTGAAGATATACAAGCTGGTTTCTTTGGAGTTCAAACAATGAGTTTAAATTAAAGAAAGGCACACAGCTAAGTTCATTTAGCCATACAGAAATACTTTTTTCCCAGAAAATTATGAAAGATTTCTAAGAAAATATAATTAAAAACACTTTTAAAAATTGATAGTTGCTTAAAATGTTCTTTTATGTAGGTTTGACACCGGCAGCCGAATAGTCGAGATATACACCTGTTCGACTTGACAACACTGCCGGCAGCTAAATGTACCCATACCAAACATATATGGCAGCCAAAAGGGACCTATATACACTCTGGGCCGAATAGCCGCAATCTTGATGCTGCCAAATAGCACCAATATTGAAACATGATCTTAAAGGAGTCATAAATTAATAAAAATTTAATACAGTGATCCGTAGAAGGTCACAATCAATTTAGCAAGTTAAAACATGGATATACTCTTCTCTAAAGGGTGGCAGCCAAATAGCTTACTTTTTGACGGCCGCCAAATAGATAGGTGTATTTATATATATATATTTTAAATTTTATACAAATCAAATGTTTGTTATTAGAGAAAATTTATTTTTATCGAAGACAAGTTCTTCGAGACTGCTTATAGGTCAATTCGCTAGTCTTAACGAAATTGTATTCGATAAAAATCTATTTTCTCTAAAAATAATAATCCGATTTGTATGAAATTTAAAATATATAGTACTCAACATATGTTACAACGAACAAGACCCATGTAATTCATGGAAATTTCAGTTTTTACAAAAAGTTTTTGGAAGTTTATGTAATGCAACCTTGGATAAGTTAGGGCGAACGTGGCGTTATTACGGAAATTGACTGTTGAAGTCTAGCTTGTCCAGAAATGAAATAATAACTTAGCCTATATTTAATGATTTCTTAGGGAATACCGATATCCAGGAATATTATGTATTTGGGTTTTTCTACTGGAAACACATTACGCTAAACACGGGTGTAAAAATTTTGAAAGTAAATTAAGTTTTGATTAATGGAAGGTTAATTTTGAAAGTTTTTTAGTCAGGATATTTAGACAGCTAAATATTTGACAACCAGTTATATAACCTAGGCCAGATAAAAAGATATTTATCCAGTAGGGGATATTAACTTATTTTGCAACTGCTCTAGAGCCTTAGTGTTCCCGAACTTGGGGCACATCAAATTAGTAAATTTCTCGAAGGGGAAGAACGTTGTAAAACGAGTTTCTTCCCGAACGAGTGGCTCAATAGACCGTTGTAAAGTATAATTGTCTACAAAGGACAACAGTTAGCGTAGAGAGAGAGAATGAGCGATAACTCAGTGTATACGCTGTATATTATTGAATCGAAGTGTATGGTACGCGATATTTCGTTCGAATACTCAGGCAAAAACGGCTAACGGCCAATAGAAGTTTTCAATTCAAAAAATTGAATTACACCTATGATCTAAATCAAAGGTATAAATGTCATCATTAACGAATCTCCTATTGTCTTCCGACCGATTTTTTGCAGGCCAATGTGAAAGAAACAATACATTTTTGGTCGACTGGGTTTTTCGGTCGGATTTTGGCCGGTCGTCCAAATCCGGTAAGTGTGAAAGGAGTATAAGTAAATTGGAAGGTAAAACGAAATTAATTGCTCAGTTTTTGGTGGCCATTATGCTTAGGTTTGGACTAACAAACTTACATTCCAATTATTCAAATTATAAAATTGAGAAGATGTACAAAACAACAAAGTCCCTAAAATTAACCTAATTTTAATATTTTCCCGTATTTGAGAGAATTCTTTATTTTTTCATAATAATTTATATTGTTTACATGCCTAAAGAAGAAAAACGGAATTACTTTTTGTTAGGAATACAACTCTAATATATTTAATGTATGAACAGTTCTAATAATACCTTCTTTCAACAATGTCATTAAAGTTCTTCTACCCTTCAGGTAGCACTCAAGGGATTCCTCAAGGTTATTCGATTTATATTTGCATTAAATTACACTTAGCCTCAAGAGCTTTTTGATACAATTTTGAAAATTATTATACAAAATATTAAAAATTAAGTATAGTTTTTACTTGAGTCTGTGTGTTTTCTTTATTCATTTACGATTTTCCAGGTAAATTTAAAAACATATTGGAATTCTTTACATAGAATTCAGTTTATTATTGCTGTAACAAATTAAAATTGGCTGTGTGATGACAAAGGTTTAATAAATAACTCAATTAATAATCAAAGTCTTTTCAAAAGAAACGTAATAAAGATACCTCTCCTATAGCACTTTATTTTCACATATTATTCCCAAGGGTGCTTTTAAAAATAACAAAAGACTTGTCAGTGTACACAAATACTTTATTAGGTTCTCTTTTAATGTATTTTTGATTAAAAAGTGAATACTAACTTCAACAAAAGCTTTTTAAAATGTATTGACTTTAGCTCTTGACTCTTTGTTTGACTAAATTATATTTTTAATTAAATTTTAAAGTTAAAATATTTGAGAGATATTCAAATTTATTATAAAATTAGAAAGTTCAAGGATGGTTTCCAGGTCAGATTACCAAGAAACATTTTCATAACAAATTCTACTGTCCTCGTTTCAAAATACCGGAAGAGAAACACTGAACTTCTATTAAAAGTTATTTTTGCCCTATTTTTTCCTTATTTTCTTTTACTTGCGTCATTTAAACTGTATGTTTCACAACAAAATGGCGAAAAATGTTGACTTGTAATACCCTGGCATCACTCCTTGCTTTATATCAAAAGGGGTGAGTTGGACCTGACGTCCTTGTCGATTCGAGTGCTTGAGAGTAAGATAAATTATATAGCGTGCATACATTCTGAACGAATCTTCAATATACTTTAAACATATATCTCCGTCTAATTGTTTCAAATATTCATTATTGTTCAAGTATTAGTAGCCTATTGTTACCGCTTGAAATATATTAAAATACGGACATTTGAGGAGACACTTTGAGGTTGTTCATATAAAAGGAATAACATGGTATCTTTAGCTTCAGTATAGTCAAATTAAAAATTACGTTAAACAGAAAAAAAATTAAACCTGTTATAAATTGTTTATTAACCTTCACATAAGACGACGAGAGATGCATTAGAAACTGTTAGTGTTGAAGAAATGCTTTAAAGTGACCAACCGTGTGGTTTAGGCCACAATAACATTTTAAATGGTGAGTTTCTCTATTCCATCTAACATTATATCTCATTGGAAACCCTTAAACACACACCTAACCTAAAAATTAGAAATACAACTTTGTTTTAAAATGTAAAATCATGTGTTAATAGAAATATTAGAGTAAAAAGCTATTTTTTATACCAATACTGCACACTTTTATTCAGCTGAGAAGATGTGTATTCTTCGTGTCCTAAATAAACAAATAATAAATGCACAAACAAAATTTTTTAAGCTTTTTATAGAAATGTTTTGTAAATATAAGTATTTTTCACACAAACGTGAGGTCCAATAATTTAGTTTTATATATAATTCATAGGTCGAAAGTGTTAGGTTTTGACGTAAATTAATGGTATGTACAAGTTCAAATTATGTTTGTATCATTCATATTTAATATATATATATATATAAGTACAGTCCCAGATACCTTGTACCTTATAGTATAAGGTATCTGGGGTACAGTGTATACGTACTTTGTCTTTATTTATCATTAACGTCTTTGTATAACCCCTTTAAAACTTAAAATGAGACCTTGTAATCAATTTTATGATAAAAAATAAACAAAATAAATGGTTTGAAATTTAACATTCATTAGTCTACCTTTGGTGCAAATGTGTAGGGCTTCTACCGAAGTCACCCGGGCTATGGTTATTTTCGGCAATGTGACGTGCATAATTGGACTTGGTAATGTTGTATTTATTGTTGGGAAGATGTTCTTTGTAATATTCTATGAACGCTCCCCTGTCTGACCTATGTAGTACTTATTACAATCCTGGCAATTTATTTTATAAACTCTGGACATTTTTTTGTTGAGTCGTGGGTTTTACGCCTAAGCGATGTTGATATTTATTTGTTGCACGGGAGGATAATGTGTTGTTGTGTTTTTTGAAAATATTTTTTAGGATCTTAGGTAAAAAGATCGTATATTCAGATGCGATATATTTATTATCACTAATTCTATAGGTTTCTGTGTGTTTTCTTCTGACTTTTTTTATTTCAGGAGTGATTAGGACCAGCTGAAGATTGAGTTTCGGCTCCGAAACATGTTGTTTTAAATGTTACGACAAGAAGTCACGTGACAAATTACAATCAGCTGTTAATAGTGTTAGCAGCTGGGCCAGAAAATGGTGCATTAAGGGTCTGCTGTAGTGGCGGCCATCTTGGATTTTTATCCCATAAGAGCAATGTTAAATTTCAAACCATTTATTTTGTTTATTTTTTATCATAAAATTGTTTGCAAGGTCTCATTTTAAGTACAATCAGAATACGCATCCGTTTTCCATTTTAGATTTTTTAAAAATGCTTTTCATTTGTTATGTAATTGACATTTTGTAAGTACAAAGTTTGGTTTTTTTTCCTAAAAAACAATACAAAATTAATAATGAAAAGTAATTTGCAAGCCGGATCCGAAGTTGTATAAAGAATATTAATTTTTTTACAGTACTCAATTACAAAAGATGGATTTATAAAATGGATTAAAATGAGTCAATTTCAAAGCGCTCAGCTGCAAGAAATTGCACTGTTTAGATACGGCAACAGAGAGAAGTGCTTGCGTTTCCGGTTGCTTTCTCGTTTACTGGAGCAGACCCTTAAGCCGAATGAGGGAAAGTCTACTCATGTCAACTTTACTAATAAGCACTGTATGTTTCAACCAGTGATAATTAATCAACAAATTTTTTCACATGCTAATGAGGCAATGTACCTAGGAATGGCCATGGTTGCAAAACGTCTTTCGAAGGCACAAGTGAAAAAGAAACGTGAACACCTTGGACTGAAGCAAGACAAAATAAATGCACTGGCTTCTTATAATCAACTCTGAATTGTCCGTGCATAATAAACTGCTGCTGTATAAACAAGTATTAAAACCAGTGTGGACATATGGCATTCAGTTGTGGGGATGAGCGAAAGAGTTACATCCAAGTAATACAGACATTACAAAACAAAGTGCTTCGCAGTATTATTAGAGGACCATGATATATCCGCAATGTAGATATCCATCTAGAATTGAAGGTGCTATTAGTAACTGAAGAGAAAAAAAGGTTTGCTGGAAAATATGCAAGCAGACTCCATGGCCATTAAAAGGTCGAGGTAGCATATTTACTCAGCATCGTACCACTAGTGCAGAGGTTGAAAATGGCGAAACCAAATGACTTGTGTAAATTATATAAGAAATACACATGCTCAAAATGTATATTGTATTGTGAAGTGCGACACTGGACGTATTTTCACCATACAGCCTGTAATGCCAGAAAAATATTGCTAGATAGTCCTTGACTACTGGTAATTGTATATAAAATTTAAATTTAAGAACTGCAGCGCCGATTAAACAAAAAATGTAAACACCCTACAGTACGAGTAGAGACGCGAAAAACGAAATTTACTAAATGCTGAAGTTTTCTAAAGAAGACTCAAACTTAGAATAAAATTCTTCCGCCCATCATGATGTTTTAGGTATGTCATCATGGTGTGTCATTTTGCAAAACAAATCACAATAAATTTAATATTAACTTGTAAAACGTATGTTTTAGTGTTTCGTACCAAATCCCAAGGTCTTTGCGCAGGCTAGAACCGGAATATGCCTTGGCTATATAGTTCGTCTCTCGTTTGTTCATCCATTCAACATTTTTTTAATGAATTGGCACAACTCATCATAATGCAAACTATCATGATAACCTGGCTCATATTCCAATGAAGTCAAAACCTATTTTTACAGAACTCATAGAAAATATTTAACTTTGCATTTTCTGTGGGCACCCCCAAGTTTAAGTTTAAGACCTCCAAAAATAAATAATATTATATTTATATTTTTTAAATCATTTTATAAGTATCCAAGTAATAAATAATAGTAACTAATTTTACCTTTTATCCGTCGTGTGACTTCGATCAGCGTATGTCTATGACGCGTTTCGAAACATATGTTTCACCATCAGATATTAAAATAATGAAATGTTCATATTACATATAACACAAAAACATTTAACTCTCAACAAAAAACACACAACTGTGACGTGCAATTCGGGTAGACGTCTACTTAGTTTCATGGTCGAACGAGTAACGACCAAATTCAGTGTACGGTTTATGAGAGTCAGAGATTCTTATTGCCGAATCGTACAATATGTTTGAATGAAACTGTAGCTGGTCGTTAAGCAATTGGCTGTTGTTATGTTTAAATATTTTATGTATCTCGAATTCCTCTATTGCGTTCATATATCTACCCTTCACGCAAAAATGGATGAAAGTTGGTATTAAAATTAGTGAATGATGATTGGTGTCTATTAAATGGCGAGCGTAATTTAATTTGTTTCCGTCTGTTAAAAAAAAATATTTTTTTCTTATTTTACTATTACCGGTATGTAATTTTACATGATATTTTATATTATTATAACTGTATTTTTGGATTTGAAAATATATTTCAGAATTATAAATATTGGTAATTCATTCGGAAATTGTTTATGAAGGTAATACAGCTAAAATGAAAAAAGTGGTTTTAGAGAGGTACTGCAATGTTTTTGTTTCGTGTTGGCTCTATATTGTAATGCCTTTATCACCATGGTTATTGTTATCGGTTAGACTTGTAGTTCTGTTTATTGATTTCTTGGAGTGTTAATGTGTTGTAGTTAATACTATTACATAACAAAGTGAAACGACTCTTTACAAAGACATAGAAAGCTAAAGAATACACTATGCTAATAATCTGCAAATTGGTTTATTATTGTAAAACTAAACACCATTCTAACTTATACTTCTCAAATTGTATTATTTTATTCAAGACCGTTCTAATTTAAATCAATAAGTTAAATGGAAGTTTTAAAACAAAATAATAATTAGTGAAAAAGCGTTGGTTAAATTACTTTTATGGAGAAATTAAATGCAAAGAGATAACTGTATAGCTTTCTGTGACTGAACATATTCAATTTACAAACTACATAGCGGCGTTCAGGTTTCGATTAAAACAGTATCGACCTAACTTAGGACGTGCCCTAATTAATTATCAGTTACTCTATCAAGCTCGGGTTTTGTGGTCTGCCAGATTCCTCCAAGTAATTTCATTTCACAACTAACCAATGCAGGGAATGTGTCGACAGGTTTAATCAGTAAATTTGGTTACAACCTTGTTTGGGCAGAGTTATCAAACAACATACCCTACAAGAAATGTTTTACATCCTATCTCAATAAGTTTAATTTATTTTAAGTACAACATTGTTACAAACACTGTTTTGAGTTATTTCACGGCAGAAGAGGCACAATACAATATAGTTTGTTGGAGTATATCTTTTATTTTGTTGTACTTTTAAAATTATCTGGCCATCCCGAAAATTATCTTGTGACACATTATTTAATGTTGCTTTGATGTTCTACAAATACTAACTAAACCGACAGAAGTTATCCATTGATCGAGATGTTTGGCACTTGGAAACACATTTGTAAATACGTGCACATGTTTCAAATGCAAACATTCGACAAATGGGAAGTATGTTGAATGGTTTTGAACCACAAAACTAAGTTTAGCAATGGCCGCAAAAAAATCAAAGACAAAAATAAAATTTGAGCTTGACGAGTGAGACGGAATTATAAAAAAAATATAAAAATATAATAATTCTCACTCCAATGAGTTTAATAATCAAACGCATTTCAACGACACAAATAAAAACCAAATATATGTAATAAACATACACCAAGTTCATATTTAAATTTTTATCGAGTAATTCAGACATAATTTATTTTATATTACACAAGTGCAAATACTAGTTTTTATACTTATTTCTAATTAAGCATTTACTCTGGGTATTTTTCAATTTTTACCAATACTATTGACGACAAAATAAATTGATAGTACAAGTATGCATTCGACAAGAACAAAAGCAGCATTTAGTAATTACTTTTCATCATACAGAAGTATCATTTCTGTAGACTTTTTATAAGTCTGCAATAGACAAGCAGTGGGTGATAAAAATAACTATATTAATACGTGAACATTGAAAATTGAAGGACCTTTTTTTAATTTGTATTATAAAAGGAGAGGAATGAAACTTGTATCATTCGTAAGGTACTGTGCCTTAGATGAGCACACAAAACTCATGTGCGTATGTTGCCGTTAAGTCAGGCAAAATAAAATATTCGGTCTAACCTAAAATTCTGTTTCAAAGATGAGTACCCGAATCAGCTGTTTTATCTGTCATTTTATGCAGTTGGTTGCTATGGAAAAGAATAATTATACAAAAGTATTTTTGTAGATTATGGGTTTATTTTTCATACACACATAATTTTTCTAAACAAAATGATTTAAACAATTTAATGAAAACATTTCGATGACTTTCATGACTGTATTCCCTGCAAGGGACAATATTGTTAAACAATTAATTATACAAACAAATACTTATCGTTGTTTTAATTTTTTTTCAATTTGAATTATCACTAATCCTAATTTATTTATTAAATTATTCTACGTAATAGTTGAATTGTTTATGTTTATTTCTAAGACATTGCTTATGTTAACTAAATAATTACCATTAATTCCATCAAGCTGCTTCCTATACCTTTAATATATCCCCCCTCATAGCGTCTTTATGCGAATTCCTAATTAGTACCTTTTTACTAATTAAGAATTTCATTAAAAAACAATTAATTATGTGAAAAATCAAGTTAAATTTTGTTATTTTACAAAAACAAGTATTTGGTCAAATTTTGACTACAGGAGATTATAGTATCAAATTAATTCACTTCGTGTTGTGACTTAATATGTTTACATATCGTTTTGCTCACAAATTTACTATTTACGCAAAGAAATTTTGATGATGAAAATGTTCATGTTATTAAATATGAAATTACTAAATTATGTTGTAGAATTAATTGCGTAACAAACACTACTTAAAACATTGATACAACATTCAAACATAACCGAATAAATAGTGTTACAGTAATAACGTTATGCAATAGATGCTCCTCTTAACAATACATAGCTGGCGTAATCGGTTAAACATGAAACGTGTTATAGTAAAACAAAAGTAGAAATTTGAGTGCCTGAATATCTCTATAAACTACCCAAGTACATTATGTACCACCGTACTTATAATTTATGATTTCTTTTGTGATTTGTGTGTATTGTTACAATGTGTTGTAACTTGTGTATATGCCCTGTTTTATACAAATAATACTATTTGTCAAGAAAAGCAATATTTAATAAATAAAAAAACAAAGCGAAAGCAGCACTGCCGCTTTTACTATAGTCAAATTTTCTTATCCGGGAATAACTAGTGTTAAATACTGGGAGTTTCCTATGAATTTTGTTCCTTGTTCCAGGAACTGTACCAAAAATACCTTTGCACAAAAATACTAAATTTAATTGGCTTTCGAATGATATAACTTACAAATAGTACTTGGGTTTATGAGTAGTAGAAATTGCGCAATTATCTTACACGAATAGTGAACAAAATAATTTGTCAGGAGTTTCCTATGAATTTTCTTCCTTGTTCCGGGAACTGCAAATAAAATATCTTTGCACAGGATTACAGTAAATTATATTGCCTTTGGAATGATATTACTCCCAAATTCGACTCGGGCTTTTATACAACTCAAATCCCTACCCAAAACCAATTAAACGGTATAACTCTCCCATTTTGAATTGAGTCGAAAAAAAGAAAAGTGAATCTGAAAAATCCTACTAGGAATCTTTTACCAAAAAATCTGCAATTTTGAAGCATATTTACTACCACATATATATTATCAATCTGGGAATAATATATATGTATGTTAAACTGGTTTCAGACCTCCACTGTATACTAAATTACTACTTGTTAAGACCTCCGAAAATCCATTGTATATAGTTAAAGAAATCCATCAAAAAATTCGAATTGGTCAATTATTCAATTTTTAATGTCCGTATAAACTGTTATTAGTTTGACTGCAACGTTGGGTTTATTGTAACCTATTTGTTACATTGTTGCAACATCTCAATGAAACACTGCTGTTATATTTTTCAGTGACATATAATAATGTGTCTGCCTTCGGTATATCATATTCTCTTTCTATATCCTCAATTATCAATAGAAGAGATAAGTTTTTAAGTGAAAACTTCTTTAGGCGCATTGGTCTCTTTTTTGCACGAAGAAAAATGATTGAACTCGCATCTTCATCGTCATCGCACGGACACACTTTTTTTGAAGGCTCCACCGCATCTCCGCAATTATTTGGCTCCATCACATCTCCACAAATATTTAAGGCTCCGTCGCATCTCCGCAAATATTTAAGGCTCTTTCGCATTTCCGCAATTATTTAAGGCTCCATTACAACATTAATGCATTGATTAATAAGTCTTAATAACCTGGAAAGGTTTAACATAAATAGCACTATTAAATAATATCAATATATTTAATACTTGTCAATTTCTTACTTTAATTAACATGTTTTGGTCACTTTGCTTTAGAGATTGAAATAGAAATTTATATTTATAGAAAGGTTTTGCTATAAATATTTACTTTGTGAATTACTTGATCAAAAACCATACGTTATAGGAGATTGCCCTTAGTCTGACTTAGAATTGCATTAAGACATATTTTCTAATTGTTTTGTGTTAAATATTTGACCGAGATTAATTTCTAGATTAAGTCATCTAATCGTTGTTTTAATCTTACTGTTGCCGTCACAACATCAATCTTAACCTAAACATTATATTTAGAACAACATTTGTAATTAAATACAATCCTGAAATACACATTTAGTATAAAGATTAGAATATTGCCATAACTAAGCTACCACCTACACATGAAAAGATTTTTTCTAAATGATTTATTCTAACGACCTTCTGTCAGAAAACCCATAGAAAGCAGTATGTTTTTCATTTTCATCGATGCAATTCAATTTATTTACTTAATTTTTACTTAAAATAGAAGAGGCTTAAACTTATTTATATTAAATGAAAATTATTTTATGTAAATAATCCTATTAAAAAGATCACTTAAATTGTTTTTACTTTTGCAGAGTCAAAGCTTTTCCTATTTCCACTAAAAATAATTGTCTATAGTATTTGATTTTTCAAATCTGTTTTGTAGTTAATGACAAAATGTTAAAACTGACAGTCATTTAAAAAAATATTAATATATAAATAGATATCAAGTTGATAAATAAAGAAACCCAAAACAACTGATATTTTCTCTACGGAATTTTGAAGCCTAATTAGAACATTTAAAAAAAATAAAAATTTTATATTTGTATAAAATAGTATATAAAAAAATAAAATATTATAAAAAAAATATTTTCTAATAGAAAAATATATTTTTATTTACAACTACAGTAATTTATACAGGGTATTTCTTAAATATAATGCCAAACCTCTGGAGAGGGTTCCTTACATAAAAATAAATAAAAAGTTCCTATAAACATGTTTCATAAAATACTTCGTTTTCCAGATATCCGCAATTATTTTTTACAAAATAATTGATTTTTAGAGAAAAGTTTGATTGATTAAGTTCAAACTTTGCACGAAGTTTAACTCAACAATGGTCTATCTCAAGAAAAATAAACGATTATAACCAATTACTTGTTTCAAAATGGCGACAGTTTGAACATTTCAAACCAAAGTTCCTCAAAACCCGTACATTGTTAAAACAAATAACAAGATACCTTTTTTGAAGCCGTTTTGATTCCCTATTAAATGGTGTAACTGTCAAAACAATCGAATTAATGATAATAGGCATGTTAAAGACAATAACAATCTATATATTAAAAGAATTTATGAAAACTTGTGGCAGTCAGTACGGCCATTCTATCCGGCCGATTTCCTTATTTTTTTTTTAAATTGCAGGTAATCATTCACAGATATGTCATCAAGCATTACAAATCATGTATCTTTCGCCTTACAAACGTTATAATCAAATGCAAATTTCAGCTGTGTATTCCTTATGGGTTTTTTTGGTTCTTTGTCCACTTTGCGTTCGTATACCATTCATCCGATTGCTTTTAAATTTTGCATAGTAACACAGGTTAACCCTGGGAAGGTTTTAGGCCATTTACCAAAGTCCTAGGACATTAGGGCTACGCCCCAGTGGCCCTCAAAGTTTCAATGTTAATCTTATGGAAGAAATATTTCTATTGATTTTATCAAAAACAGCTGATTTTATCAGGGGCACAAAAACAGCTGTTCGTATAAAAAACTTAGCAACACATCATGTTTGTTTACTTTCATTACCATGGCAACATTACTTAGACAATTTGAAGAGTATTACCTTTTTGAGGTTACATTGACAAACTAAAAACAAACACAAACAAAAATCAACGAAAAATGCTAACTATATTTTAATTCAATTCAAACATTGGTTGTTACAAACCTATTATATATAAAACAGCTAATTTGGATCAAAAACTGAACATAATTATTTTTAGGGTGGGCCTACAATGAACCAAAACACCAATTGGGCTAATTATTAGAATCAGGTTTTATTATAATTCTTCACAACTACCAGTTTTTTTTAGATTAGGTAAAATTTTCCAACTGCGAGCGAAGCGAAGCAGCCATTTGAGGCCGAAGGCCGAGGTGGGGTTGGGACGCGGAGCGTCCAGGGGCAGAGCCCCTAGTATATATAAATACAATATTGTTGTGTTTATTGTGTTGGTAAAGGATGCCTGGTTGAACAAACCAATTATTACACATAACTTAACTATTATCCTTCAACCGATTGTTTTGGCAGTTACACCAGCCGGTAGGGAATCAAAATGGCTCCAAAAAAGCTGTCTTAATATTTTGGGTTAAAGTGTATGGTTTTTGAGTAATTTAGGTTTGAAAGTTTTAAACAGCCGCCATTTTGAAACGCAAGATTGGATATAATCGCTTATTTTTCATGAGACAGGTTATTGTTAGGTTAAACTTTATGCCAAGTTTGAACTCAACCAAACATTACTCTAGATCATAGGCGTAACCAGGACGACCGTATGGGGGGGGGGATGGATTTTTTTTTTAAATTAAGATGTAAATTAACACGTTATAGGATTCCCAAAAGTTTTTTAATTATATAGGTACGTATACTTTTCCGCTTCTAATTGTGATTCAAGCCTATTTTAGAATAATTTAGAATAGCAACTATGACTCATCCCCATCTTTCCGTGCGCTGTCTCTAACCCCATAGGCCAGGAACACACACGGCGTTTTTTTGTCGGCTGCGGATTAGGTACCGTCACCGCTCATTATTATGAAATGTATTGATTTATTGAAATATATAGTTTGTTTTCCAAATATATTGTTATTTTTAATAAATGTTTAGCCAAAATAAACGAGGACACTATATCTACCAGATAACATACTAACTAAAAAAATATCCATAGCTGGTTTCAATAGAAAATGTTTCATTGGCCAAATTTTGGAGGGAATTGGGAGAAAGTTGTTGGTACGAAGGGGATTTTAACTTTTTAAGGATATTATGCAGTAGGGACAAACATTAGACATTTTAGAAAATTAGACATGA
This sequence comes from Philaenus spumarius, assembly GCA_018207615.1. Taxonomy (NCBI): domain Eukaryota; kingdom Metazoa; phylum Arthropoda; class Insecta; order Hemiptera; family Aphrophoridae; genus Philaenus; species Philaenus spumarius. Next base: position 123,611 of record JAGFPH010000651.1, read on the forward strand.
GTTCTAGTAATGTTTGGTACGATCGTATTAATAGGTCCAAATTCCATCATTAGGACAATAATTAGCATAATATATAAATGATAGGTTTTCGAGAAGTATTATCAGTATAATATTTAAATCAAGGAGCCCCACGTTACCTCTCAATATAGGCAGGACAGGGAAGAGATTGCAAGTAAATGTCTATGTGTAATGCTAATGAGGAGGAAGATAAGGAAAATGTTTGGGTAAATGTATGACTTTAGGAGAAATTAAAATAAGTTGTTTTTGAAATAGGTTCTGTTCTGGATGTGGAAAAAATAATACATATTTTAAATGGTGAAAACTTGTCAGTGATGATACATTTTGTACGAAAAGCACCTAAACTTAGACAGAATCTTATTTTTGTAATAATTTTTTAGTAAATGTTGATTAAATTGTACTGTAATATCGGTAGTGGCTTTTCACCTTATCTCTTTTGATATTCACAACCTGCAGTAGTAATAAGGTCATGAATAAAAGTGTGGTATTTATTTTGGTTACTTTTATTTTAGTTTTGTGCTTTATGTGTTACTAATTTGTTATATTGTTTATTTCATACCTAATTAAGTATTTAATCATTTTCTTTTGAAAAATGTTTATAATAATAAACACACTTTGATTATTATTATTGTTTGATTGAGTGTCACTATACATCTCAGTCCTAAAACCAAACATATGAGACCAAATGTGGTTGTTTTCAATTACTGTTGTTTTCAATTACTGTTGTTTTCGATTGTTATCACCCCCTTCCCATCTTATAGTTGATTTTTGTTTAATTGGCAATATGAAACTCAGCGGATGTTTCACAAATTTCAGTCGGTTTCGATTAGTTTTAAAATAAATGTTAAGACATAATATTAAGTTATGTATGCATTTTTGTTTTTAATCGTACACAATAAAATCATTTTTTCAAATATTTTTTACAAAACAATACAAAACGAGTTTTATAAAAATTTATACGGAAACGGGGTGAAAAAATACGGAAATTTCAACATTTCCGGCTGGATTGGACAGCCTCCTGAGCAGTCCAGGAGTTATGACCAGACAGTTTCCTCTTTTGAAGACTTCGTCCGGATTTTGTGATTCGTGCAGTGTACCTATAGGCCCTGAAAAATAAAATAAAATACAAAACAAAACTAATACGCGCAGTCTCTATTAATGCTCCTTTAATCAATGTTCAGGTTAAATCTCTCTGATTATTCAGTTGTACAAATAATATTTGAACTAAACTCAAAACTGTGCAATTACCAAACTACGCCACACCCATCTAGAAATGTGATTTATAATAATTATCTCTCAATACGATTGTTGATAAATAAAAATGTAATGAATTGAATTTGTTCAGAATTAAAATGCTTTACAAGAAAGCACTGATTATGGAGTTATTAGAAAACGCGTGAGCAGAAAACATTTAAAGCAAAACTAGAATCGTTTTACAATGTGTTTAGTTCAGATTATATTTGACATTAGAATAAACGTTTTTTATGTTTGGTTTTCAAATTTAAGTTTAAACGAGATATAATACAAGTTTATAATTTAGTTGTTAGAATTAGCTTACAGTTAGTTAAAGCTTTAGAGTAATTGAACTGTTTACAATTATAATTATTTTAATGAGTTTGCTATTCTCACAAATAAAGAATTAAGCTATGTAAATATATATATAGAATTCTCTGTCTTATGTGAAGTAGATTATAATGTATTATTATTATATTATTATTTTGACTTAATGATAAAAGATCTTTTATTCATACAATATTATTATTTTTGTATATGCTTTTACTTTCATTTTTCAAAAATGTATAAGCTATTATTTGAGACATAATATTACAAAAATGTCGAAATATAGTTGATTTAATTGATTTGAATACAATACAAATTTTAATTCAAACTTTTAAATACTTTAGATTGAAATATAATTGTACAAAATAATATTACATTGTCTATAAAGAAGAAACACGTACCAACGCAATTAACGGAAAATCGAATAAAAATAAATAATTGAAACCTTCATTTATTTTAATAATTTATACTATATTATAAATATTACGTTTTTTATGTATTGATTTAACTCAAAAATTATTTATCAGATTTGTAAAACTTTTGATTTGTAAAATTGACACCTGGATGATACAAGCTAAATCATGGTGTTTTTCGTTTTGAAGTGGTTGAGCAACAACAATTTTAGAAAAAAGTGAATTATCTGTATTGGAAAATCCACCGTTTGTGCATTTTATAACCTACAATGGCTAAACCGTTAAATTGCAAACAGCAAGTAAACATTGGAAGAAAGAAGTGTTGGAAATAAAAAAATCGTAACAACTTAATCTGTAAGTGTTTTAATTGAAAACATTTTTTGTAATACGTTTTTAGTGATTTGTATGGAAAACATGGTTGAATGTAAAAAATACTAAAACAGCCTTGCACTGACCCTGTACATTTATGACTAATGTAAGGCTAATAATAAAAATTAAGTACTGAAATATCAGGTATGTACTGAACATTATATTTCATTATTAGTATAATAACCACAAACTATTTATTATTTATGAATTCCTGAACTTAGTTAACTTTATGCTACTCAAGTAGCAAATTCTTAATTATGAGTACTTTCCTTACATGCATCTCTTCTTTATTTCTTGTTGAGCAATACATATACGGCATTGTAAAATGTACATGTACGCTAATAAAATCATGAACTTATTATGAAGCCTAAACCACTTTTAAGAGATTGAGATATTTTAAAGAGAAACTAGTTGATGATGAATCATAAAGTAAATTATTTCCACCTTTGAATGAATTAGAGCTTAAATAGCAGATAAATTGCTTATCAGTTATATATATGTTACGCAACTAACTGTTAATAAACCCAACGGTTTCTGCTTCATGTTTTTAGACCTACAATAAATTAATGTTAGTTTTAATTTTGTGTGTTTCAATTATAAATAGCACCAATTATAATTGGTTAACCGGTTGAAATTAGTCCTAGTGGTTTAGTTTAAAACAAAAGAAGTGCAATAACGTTTGGGTAAAATATTGCACTGGATTATTTTATACCTACGAATATTTATGAAATAATTTCATTATTATTATATTTAGCTGGCGTATTGGGCTTTGTCCAGGTCCAAAATAAGCAACTCGCTCAAGCTTTTCCACGAAATCGTTAAATTACTAAATTAAATGCCAAATTTAAAAAATATACATTGCTAAAAAAAAAGCTTTTAGTTTGTGCTCAGTGACAAAGCTTGAAGTCCCTTTCCCTTATTTGGAATTACCACCAATTATGTTTGGGAATGTAACAATAGTTTTTAAGTCATTCATTATGAATGTTTTTGTGATTTTATTTAGTACAACTCTTATTTAGACATTTCGAATGAATTACTTCTTGTAGCCCTTAAGAAGAAATTTAAACAAACAGGAATAAGTTTTAAAATTGCCAAACCGTTTTGAGTTTTGATTGAGTGAAACGACATTTTCGCAAGACCACCTTTTAATTACAACTTTTGAGAGGATTCCTTAATCTTAAACCAACTGACATCTCGAAAACGGTAACACATTTTGAGTTTTGACTGTTTTTTAGAAAACAAATGCTGTGTCAATATGTATGTCATAAGACCACTTTCGCAATTGTGATTTCTGAAGTTGACTTAGAGTAGCCTAACCTCTTAAAATGACCAAACACTTAAAATAAAAGTTTGTGTTTTTACATTTATAATTGGAGGTATTGGTTTTAAAACAATCTAATATACACAATCAAATATGGATTGGGAAGGAAGTTAAACCTATCCAATATAAGATAAAAGCGGTATTGTAAGACACGAGTAATAATGCACATACAGTCAAGGACGTTTTTGTAAATATTTACTCTTACTCGAAATAATATCTATCGCTTGAATGGTTTATCCATTGATTTGAAACTTGACATGACCCTTTATTTCAACAAATATTTAATATAAAATAACCAACTAATTTCAAATATGGCAGCCATTAAATGTCAAATGAGAAACACGCACAAACAGTAGATAATTCTTATAAAAAATGTCGAAAGTACATTTTTTTATCCTGTTTAATTTCTCATCGAATGGTGTAACTATCAATACTGCCACAAAAATCACAACATTGTTGTTATGGATGTTGATCCTTTTTCATACTTTTAATATATACACTTTCGGTTCCTGTCTTGAAGAATACACATCTGTTATCGTTTTCAAATAGAAAGCATACCGGATGACTTGTGGTTTATTTAACTTATTTATTTTCCAATTAATGTTCTTCATTCTAATATAAAAAATCGGTAAAACTGGAACGTATAGTATTTTTTTTTATTTCTTCCGTGGGAAACCAATCGACAATATCCTATGGCAAATCCTCACTGTCCACATTCACAGAGAGCATGTAATATATTTATTAGTTGCTGGTTTAACTTGTTTTTGAGCATCCCTTTTAGATCATTTCAGAAATAAATACTTACTTAAAAATTGTTTAGTAATTCACTTCAAAATTAGAGCTCAAATAAGTATTAAAACGCCTTTTTAGACATTTAGCTAATTTTGACATAACATAACACAGTAAATTTAATTCAGCATTGTTTAGAAGTTCGAAAATTTTTATAATTTAGTATTTTGGTTTCAGAAATAAAATTAGCGAAACGTTTGTTAAACATCGAAAAAAAAAAAAAACACGTGTAAAAATAATACGGCGTATGAGTTATTGAATTTCATAAACCTAATTTCTTCAAACTGTAAAAAATATAGAGTAGGGAGTTTACTATATATCACTGTTTTAAGAAAAAAAAACAACACGTAAATTAACTAATTTAGAAAACTTTGTCGTATGAAACTTATTTAATAAATGTTTAGTTTTATATTTGTAGTTAACTGTTCTGTAGTTAGTATTGTGATTATAATGTACAGATTTTTTTACGTATTTATGTCACTATTACGGTACTTTATTAAACAAATGTTTTTAAGAATTTCTGCACTTCCTACAGGACAAGTTTGGTATATAAACGTAAGCGTTGACCTGTTATATAAATAAATTATTCAAAAATGAATTTTACTCCAGACCTTACAAACATAAACTTTCAGAAATCGTATAACAATCCATTTAGAATAAATTTGTTAAGGTAATACCAATCTGGGAAATTATTGGTGTAAATATTCTAGTTTTACTATTCTATTAGTGCAATATATCTCTGTACTTAATTAAGCCGTTATAGCCACCACCTCATTCAGGGAACTACCTCTCAACTTCTTCCTTGGAATCGACATGTCTTCTTGCATATCTCAAACACTAATTCTTTAACTGTCAAACATGAAGTGACCTTAAAGAAGCATACCATTCCTTTTGCTGGAAATAACAAAGTGCTTTGCTGTTTAATAATGTCAGTTGATCGTAGTAAGATAAGCGTTTAATGCTCAATATCCTGTCAAAATTGAGGCAACAGTCTCGTTTCTTCCTTTCGGCAAAATAATGTCTGAATGTGAATAAACTCTCGCATTTAACCCTACAAGTATCGTCTTGTTTTGTTTTGTAATTATTTAGAGAGAACTGATTAGCTGAGGACACCATATCTACTGGGAGGGATGGTAACCTGCATGCAGATGGAGGTTGTGAACCAAGAATGCTGTAACTACCTCCGCAGAACCACCATATCTCTATGGACTACAACTTACCACAGTATTTTGTAGTGCACAGTTTTTCGCTGCTGTTAACTGCTATTGTGTAATAAATAGGTGGTGTTTCGTACAGGCACGCAGTCCAAGCCAAAAAGAAAGTTTCACCGCCGTCACCGATGGACCCACTACTGTTACGCGAAACGTAGGTATACTTGGAAGACAGCACGAGGCAGACCATTGATCTCTTCCTTAGACGTATTTGTTCCGTTATAGATTCCTCGTTTGCAGTTACCATCCTGGGAAAAATAGATGGATACAATTTCTAAATAATTATTACACTAAGATATTGCTGCTAGACATTTTGATCAGCTCAGTTTACTATTTTTCATTAATACATTACTTATTTGTTTTCATTTTTTGTTTCTAAAGTGTTTTCTTGTCTTTAAAAGTAATATAGAGTAAGTAATGGGCGTTTGTACTACTTTATCCATTAAAACTCTAAATGATCTAATGATCTAATGAAACTTTACTATGCATAGAAATATAAAATTTATGACACAAACAAAATGGCTAAATTTTTAATTTGTACTGTGTGTGAATTTTAATTGGTCAAAGCTTTTGCTATTACTTTAAATATTTATCTTCTGCAAATAAATAGCATTTTTCATATACAAGAATAAATTAGAAACTATATATGTTTACAAAAAACTATGAAGTAGTATATCTTTTAGACTTTTGTTGTAATACCGACCGTTTTTAGAACTAAGTCTTACACTCTGAAGAAGCAAGCTAGACGTTTAGCAAACGCAACATTTATCGTTTATTCTGAAAGAAACTAGAAATACAGCTGCAGCAGTATACAGAGTGAGGCAAAAGTCCGGAAACAGCTTAATATTTCAAAAAGTACGAGTCTTATGAGATAAGGAATGAAAGCAGTTATTCACAACCATAAAAGAACCACTTTTTAATGAGTTTGAAATATTTGACCGCCATCTTGGATCCGCCATCTTAGAATGAACTTCATTTTTTTGAATGTAAAGGTGGTCATGTGATACATCATTTCTATGTAGAATTTCAAGAGAAAACCAACGGTGAAATTTGCACATCCATATTTTTAACCGATTCAAAATGGCGGCCAAAAATAACGAAATCGTGTTTTCCGATTTTGCTCCATTTTGCTGTACTATTAAAAAAATATTAACTATGCTTCTTTTTGGATTCAGAATTAAATAAGCTTTCAAACGATATGCCACACAACGATATTGTTGAATATTTAAATTTTTTTAGTTACAGCCATTTTGATTTTTTCGAAATTGATTTCAAGTGGTTCAACCAAATACAGTATAGACTGGACTACGAGAAACCTCCCATCTGGTATGAATTCCTTTCTTTCAATTTAATTGTTTTACATTGTTCTTACTCAAGCGTATTTTTAGTCTAAGTGATATAAAGTAAAAACGTTAAAAAACAAACAAAAAACAGAAGAAAAAGACAATTTTCAACACCAGAGTGATAAAGTTCACCATGGTTAATAAACCTAGTGCGAGTAAGATTGTCTTGTTGAAAGCTAGAAAGTTCTTTCCATGGATAATCGGGAAAAGGGACAGAAAGGAGAATATATAGGTGTGCGAAGAGTGTTAATCAAATCATGTCAGAGAAATCATGACAAGACGTGGAAGTGATCAGGTATTATGGAGCACATGAAAATGTAAAGGTATTGCGTTTCATAAACTTTGTACGTTACATCTTTGATGTTGCTAGCTAGCAGACATCAAAACACCTCGTTATTACTCATCTTATTACTCAAGTTTAATTAAAGATACTTCTACAAAAGAACTCGTCAAGCTCAGGTTCGGGTTATTATGTCTTCCGTATTAAAAAATTGAGGACGCTACTTTCCAGTCTTAAAGGTGAAAAAATAGTAATATCAAGAACCCATTTTTTGGTAGCTGGAAACGAGATAGCAAAGGAAGCAGCAAGCACAGTTCATTTCCGTGGCAATCTTTGCCAAAATCCAAGCAGTTTCATATAGGTTACGTAATTTGTGGAAAAATCACAGGGTTGAGATACATTTTTCAACTTCAAATAGATTCCACTAATCCTTCATTATGCAGTGCGTTGGACGATTCTCAGCTGTGTTTGCAGAGGCACTATCAAGCAAATTATCAATGAACCCTTCATGAGAAAATACTCTACACGCAAGAGCTTCCAGATTTCCAGCTTCCAGAATATCTTGTACAAAATTTTCTCAGGAACCACCCGCGATATTCAGTCAGAGAATTACTGAAGATAAAAACTGGAAAGTAAAGAGGCGTGGCTTGGAGAGCAACGTCAAGATCAGACGCTACTGGGTTCACACTTTGCGACATATCGTGGACATTGGGCAATCGAGGTAACTTTGACGTATGAATCACTAGAAACTAAGAATTAGGTTTGTTTTATTTCGTGATTAACAATGTTCCAGTTTCTTTACAATAAATAGAATCAAAAATTCAATAAATAATATTATTATTATAACATGACGAATTTCTTGTCCAATCACTTACTTGACTACAGAGGGCGTCACAGGAAGTTCATTAGGTACCAGGAATATAGCAAGACATTGAACATTGTAGTCTTGGAACACTGAAGGGTTGACTGCTATTTTACAGTTGGTGGCATTGTAATCAGCTGCTATTATCGGAACCGACATGTGTTCGACTTCAAAGTGACTAATAAAAGCTGATCCTGTGACAATACCTCCGCACGACTGAAGCGGACATTTCACTGGTCTGATCAACAAAAGATAACTGTAAGCATGCTTGCTAATTGTTGGTTTCAAAATAGATGTTCCTTATAATCTAATATCTTTCCTAAATGCATTACAGCATTGTATGTAACATTCAAATTAAATACTGTATATGTTCTAAACTGTACAAAAACTGTATTAATAATGCAACAGTAAATAATAAAATAATTTTTATTCACGAAAAAAGTAATTGAAATTTTGAATTTGAAGAACCTCTTGCCATTTTTATTTTGGCAAACATATAAAGTTGAACTTGTGGCGAAATTAAGTTGAACTTGTGGCGAAATTATATGTATCTATATACAATAACTGCAACGTTTTAAATTTGTAGAGTTTATGTGTTTAATATAATTTTTTGTGTATTAAAAAAATCCCCTTTCGACCCGACCTACTGGAGCAGGTACATTTTTAAGTTCCCATTTACTTTCATAAGGTAAAAAACAAAGTGTTGGTGGACCAAACAAATTTATTATCTAACGGCTGTCTGGATTTGTTAAACTTAAAATGTAGAATTCTCATATAGCCTAAGGTAATAAAATATAATTTTTTTTTAGACCCACTTACACATAAGATTGAAGTGGTGGAACTCTGAATATGTCCAAAAAATTCGATTCATCCGACTCTAGAGGAATCTCTACGGTGGCAAATGAAGATTGCTGCACGCTGCTGGGTTCTGAATCAGATCTGTGGGTTTCCTGCGTCATTCCTGAGCTAACCACGGATACTTCGTTGGCCAATTTGGCGTTTCTTATGCTCTCGTAATGAGCACGTTCTAATTTAGCGAGTAATGCCGGATCGTAGTGCTCTATGTCTTCTTCAGGAGGGCTGTCCCCTATAGTGAGACGAGAAAGTTCGAGGGCAGTGGTTGGGTACATGTCCTGGATGACCTTTTCTAAGATGTCATTACGTCCGACAAAAATTTCGTGACAAAAGTTACATTCTGAAATAAAAGGTATGACTTAAAAAAAAATTACAACAAATCACTTGGATTATCTGTTATAACTTTAGGTAACCGTAGACGTTTATCTAGCATGGATTGCAAATTGAAATTAGTTTTAGGCTTACTTGGTTTATTAAATACGACAAACATGTTTCAAGAACCTCTAAACTGTATTTTAATAAAACTTTGTATGCCATATAAATTTGATTGAACTTACATAGAAAATAGCTCATGGAATTTGGCAAGAATTAATTGTTAGTTAGATTACTTTTCCCTCAAACTGAAAAAGATCATAAATACAATTTTACTATACAAATTTAAATGCAATAACTTAAATGCACATTTACTCATATTTACTAAAAAATCTAAAATCTAGGTTATGCATTAAATATTGATATAGAGTTTAAAAATAAGTGTGATTTAATAGCTTATAAATAAGGGTCTTGTGATTTGAAAATATCGATCTTATTCGACGCGTTTTTTAACAGTTGGTTCAATTTTAAAATAACAATTCCACTTTCAATGCATATTTTACTTTTTAAATTTGTAATATCAATTGTTTTTAAATCAAAAGAATTTAGAAACTATATAATCTCTATCTTACTGTCTCAGATTCGCACTTTTGAAAGATTTTGGGAGATTTTATTGTCTAACGAAAGTCATTAATCCGAAAGAATGTATTGTGATGTATAAATAAAATTGTATAATGTAATTATCATTCCTCCACCGAGAAATGAAAATTGGCCTCTTTGTTTATCTCAAACATACAGTACATTCGTACGAATTAAGTTTATTAAGCAGAAAAAAAGTGCTTTCCCAAATATGACTATATTATAAATAGTTACTTAACTTAACGCTCTTAGGCTCGTTACAATTTGTTCTTATTTTCTTACCATTCTAATTAATATATATTTATTTATTTGAAGAACAATTATTTATATACTAACTTTTGCGTTGTCTGTCCACAAAAAACAAAATACCTTAAGACAGTATGAATAGAGTTAGTAAACAGTACTGAAAGTAATAGTAATGTTGGGGCGAAGCATGTTGCTCGTTAAAAACTTTGTCGAGGCAACTCTTTTTATGTGGACTTACTTTGCCATCAGAAAGTACAGATGGAAATATATGTGACGAAGCGCCTGGTTGTATGAGCAGAAGCACGGATGGCCAATGCGCATGCGCTAACTGCGTGTAGGTCAGTGTAGCGAGTCAGTCGGTGACAGAAGTTAGTCTCGTTGTCTACTACACTATCGTTCCTAAAAACATTGTAGTTTTGACGTCCTGTGTTTATTTATGTGATAAGGAAACAATTGCTTATTTTTACTGGTGTGGTGTACAAACAAAAATGGATGTGCATCCGAGTTGTTCTACTAGTAGGAAATCAGTGACACAGTAAGCCATGCTCCGTGCTCCGGCCGTAAAAAATAGACTGGGTAGTAGAGTACTGGCAGCAATCACATCCCCCACCCGGGCACACATAGCACACCTCTCCTCCTTTCCACACACAATCGTCAACCTGCGCGACCCCCTTCTTCACATATATTTCTGTCTGTACCTGAGATTCTAAAGTTCTCCCACTTTAAAATTAAAGAATAAAGGTAATGTTCGTTTGTTTGGAAAGAATAATGACAAGAAACGATATATACGTACAAAGGAACATCGTGCTAGAGGGACAACCATCCAGACCACGACAGAAGGGTGAAGGAAATATTAAGGAAGTATTTTCAAGACTGGTAATACAGTTAAGAAACAAACCGAGTCAAGCAGGAGAACTAGCAACTGTTCAGGTTCACTTGCCTTCTGATTTCTCTCGCATCGAGGACCTGAATTTATAGCCCAACAAGAAGAGAAGCCTTGGGTCTGTAATTTATATTTGCTATTTACCATTGTTAGTGATTAACTTATAAGTAAATTAAAAGTTAAATAAACCTGAAGCGCAAAGAAGATAAAATACAATATTATTGACTTACTAAAGGTGCACAACAACTTGGAAAACTTAATATACTAGTAAAAAAATATTGTATTTTGACAAAGTGGTTATTTATTGAGAAATAAATTGAATAGGTTTCAGTTCTATTTAAAAGAATAGTCACATTTAGTCGTAAAAATTAAGATGGTAAAATTGCAGTGGTTAGGACATGTGTACCGAGTGGAAGACAGCAGACCAGAGCGAAGAGATTACTAGAAGGTCAACCAGGAGAAGGAAGGAAGATTAGAAGATATGTTAAATAACTTAAAGGCAGGTGAAGATACGAGTAGTGAAGTAGGTTAATGCCGTACACGGGCCATAGCACCAAGGAGGCACAAGTACTTGGTCGTTATTAACTAAGCTTTAGTTATGTGGTTCAGACCTACCTTTACTATCACTCGTATAACACTGATCGCATGACGGGTGTGCTGAAGCACAAATATGTACAGGAGGGGTCAAAGGAGTGTCCTTACAGCGTACACACTGAAACAACATGACAACTTCCCTCACAGGAATAGTATGACCTAGGATTTCATTACACGAAGTTTCTTCATGAACGGGTGATATTTTCCTGTTGTTGTTTCCATGGCAATCGCTCGAATCTGTAGGACGCATATCCCTTTTCTAAAAAAAAAAAAAAACAATTAACAATAATTTAGGTACATAAATATCAGTTAACGCATCTTTGTTGGGTAAAAAAATCTAAAAAAGTTTCCTTAAATACAAATCTTGTATTTCTTACATTATCATAAAGTATCACTAGATGCCTCGGTCGTGGCTTGCTCCATTCTGACTTATGGGATCGCATATTACGATGATCCTCATGTTTGTTCATTACAGTGGATTTAAAGAATCTGAAATGCAAATGTTTACTTACAATTTACAAATAAATCAAACTCTATGTTACTATATATACGCTATTCATTGTAACATTGTACTTTATAGTTAAAACATTACCTTTCTTTTGTTGTGAATTAAATGTGTTTTAATAGGCTACTTATTAATTTGCCACTTTTACAAAGATTTTCAAAGCTTTTTGTAAAAACTACAAAACATGCAAAAATATAGCTAAATTCATATAATTAGGAATCTCCGAGCTATGGTCAAAGTAATCACGTCATCTTTTGTAAAACATATTATAAAATCACTGAATGACTTTGACCAAAAGTGATTACCCCATTCTTTTACCTGCCCAGTGCTGAAATCACGTCAGCCTAGAAACATCAGCTTGGATGTGTCTCGTGTGGTCCCAAAACAATAAAATTGTGAAAATTATAAATCTTTAAAATATGTTTTTTTAACCCTAAACAAAATATTTATTAATACTTCTAGACTGCTAAAATACGAAATTTAGGTGGTTATCAAATTTTGATAATATTTAATATTTATTAGTAATGGTAATAGGACTAATAGTGTATATATGTCTTTCTCTCTTTCCCGTATTCTGTCAGTAAATCATGTTTTTTCGTTTAGATAACTTGATCTTGAATTTTGTGCCTTTTAGTGATTCCAGTTCCCCACAATCATCTTTCAAAACACAGAAAATAGTTTATTTGATACACAAATTTCTAAGGCTCGAACAAAACGCTGATGATCATACATAAATTCTATTTAACAATATCTACTATAACAAAACTGTATTAATCTTACTTGGTGAGCCAATAATTTCGTTTTCAATGTAATATTCACCTATTTTGAAGAATGATAACATTACAATGTTTTACAATTCACAAGAGATAATTCGACGTAATGGTAAATTTTTGAATAATAATTAAATGTCCTAAAAGAAAAAACGTTCATGCTAGTGAATTTTAAAAAGGTTGTTTCCATGGAAACAAAATTTTAAATATTTTGTATATTGTTACATCGAAGTACCTACCTATTTTTTTTTTTCTAAACAAAAGTAGACAAAATGTTTGTTGTAGCCTAGAACAAAAATGTAGTTAAGTCATCCGTTAATACTTTAATTCAACAGAACCGCTTTAACCGTAGTTAGAAAAAAGATCTCTTATTTCATTATGCTTGTGAATGTTACAAGGTAAATTATTGCTTCATTTGTGGCTGGTATTAGGGTTCGGTTTTGCAAAACTCTTATTCGCGGGTTCAAACACTAAATTGGTTAGTTAAATCGGTAAGGAACAGATCAATGATAATACATCGTGGTTCAGTGGTAATACTTATTTTAACATTAATTTATTCGCACGATACAATAATATAAATATATACACTTATGTTATACTGCATACATTTCTTTTACTAGGTATTGATTTCTACAAGACAGACTAGATTTACGGTACCGGCAACTAAAGCGAGTTACGTTTATGTTACTAACCCCAAAACTCTGAATACAATGTGACTTTCACAATAAATCAAAATACTTTGTTTTGCTTTATGTTGTCTTTGATACGTCCCGGTCCTTTACTCGAAATCCTTCCTGGGCTTTCCAATGGCCCAAACCTTCAGCTGTGTAGAGATCCTCCTGCCTCGATCTCCCGGCTGCACTTTCCACAACGAACTGGCCTAGCTTCCGGCCCCACACTTTAACAGACTGACCCAACTCGCAGCCCCTCACACTAGTCACCCGACCACTCTCTTCTGGCCGATCACCCTACTCTGGCCAAGATTCTAGATTTGGATTATACTATATCACCCGTCTAGCTTCCTGTTGACATTTCCAACAAAACAACCGTTGCTTCCGTAGCATTTGTTTTGTTCCGCGTTAAACGACCTATCACGCTACATTGCTACTATTTCCGTATTCATGTTATACTTCATGGTCTATCTTGCTGGTCAATACCTTTACATATAAAACACTAACTCTAACAACCAATATACTAAATATATTCAGAACCCCAGATTAATCATAACAGGATTAATAATAACACTAGGTGTCATGTATTTGGGCATTTCAAAAGGTCTTAGTTAGGAAAACATTATAGAATTTGTTAAATAAGATGGCCTTGAGGATGGTTTTGTAGAGCGCTTGGAAATTTAGTTGGCAATTTATTCAGAAATACAATTTAAATTTTTTTTATGACTTAAGTAATCTACATTTTGTGTTGTTCCTTTTAGGGTTCCTTACCTGAAAATGAAAAACGAAAGTTTTAAATTAATACTTGTTTTTCTGCATGACTGAAGAAGTAAAAGTATTATAAGTTTGGCTTAATTATAAAGCGTGGTAACCCTCATAAATTGCAATAATCATAACACAAAAGATATTTTAATATTAATTTTACAAGTCTAACTTAGGTACCGCTGAATGCAAAGTACTGTATAATAATGAATCGTATAGTTTGGAAATGCTTCATGAATATTGAAATTGTTTAAATTTAAAATTTGTTATGTATAGACTAGTTGTTTTTAAGATAGTTCCGAAAATATTTGTTGAAGCGCCATTAAAAATTTATTAATGGCAAAACTCTTATTATCAACTCTGAATAAAAATTTTAATTAATTTTATTGACTTTAATCCATAAATCAGTGTGTAGTCAACTATTCCCATTAACTACAGATGCTACTAAATATTGAAACATGAATTTCACTAAATGGAACAATTAAATATTTAAAAAAGAAAGAACAAACCCAATTTACAAAAAAGGAGTGAGTTTATTCAAACCCATAAATGTGAAAACAAATCCCTATCCAAAATTTGTCGGCACATAAAAGTACCAAATTGAAAATATTATCTTTTACCGGCAGACTAGGTCTACAGTTTTAGATGTTGTGTCTTCTTCCAGTTCTCTTTAGCCTCTGGTTTTAGAAATTTTCACCATTGAACTCATTTTTCTTATCAACTAGGCAAGTTTTTCTCTCTTAAATCATTGGGCATATTGATTTGAATTTTTAACTGCTATAAATGTTATAATAATTTGTGCTTTCTTATAAATTTCTTTAGAAAATAATTCGACCACGCAGCTGAACCGCTGACGTGAGTTGACCAAATTTCCAAAATTAAGTTTATAGGCCTATGTTTTAGGGTTTTTAACCTACCATTTGGGAAATAGGTCTACTCACGACGGTGCTGAATGGCTCCCTTTTGTACGAAATATATTAGTAGAATTTGTTTGTGCCCAATCCTCCAGCTTCGGCTCACGCGCTCCTTCGTTATACTCGCATTGGGAAAATTCGCTTTGCGAGTTTGCACCTCGATCTTGTGGCCAAGGGTTATGAGTCGCTTCACTCGCAGCGTAAAAACTCGCCCGTCGGTCTCGGATGAGAAGATGCCCAAAACGTAAAATCCACCACTTGGCTTTGAACCGGGTAATTTTATGGTACTTTACGTTTTGTTCGATTTTGGGGGAACCAAGCTAGCTATAAGGTCCTACATTTATAGTAAATTTATATTTGAAAAAACTCTACAAATTCATTCTCGTAGGAAAAATTTCCAAAAATAGTTTCATTTGGTCAAAAAACGTTGGATTTTTTGGCTAACGAACTCGTCCGAACGACGTAGACAACCAACATGTGTACCAAATTTATCCGCCCTCTTGGATTCGCCATTTTGAATGTAATTTTGTTTTTTTAAATGGGAAGGTGGTCATGTGATAGGCCTACATCATTTCGATGTAGAATTTCAAGAGAAAACCAATGGTGAAATTTGCACATCCATATCTTTAACCGATTAAAAATGGCGGCCAAAAATCAACGAAATCGTGTTTTTTGATATTGCCCCATCTTGCTGTACTATTTAAAAAAAATACTAATTATTATTCTTTTAAGGATTCAGAATTAAATAAGCTTTCAAACGATATGTCACACAACGATATTTGGTTGAACCACTCGAAATCAATTTTGAAAAAAATCAAAATGGTTGTAATTCAAAAATTTTAAATTCTCCCAAATATCGTATTAAAAAAAAAAAAAATAGTACAGCAAAATGTACTGCATATGTAATATATATATGGGCTAAAAAACGTAAGTGGGATAGTTGGAACAATTTTTATTTTGGTATTAAATTTTTTTTAAATATGTTTATAAAGTTAAACATATTAAATAAATGATATACAACATCTCATAGTTATTCACGATCACATCATTAAGGTTTAGGTAATTTAGTTTTTTTAATTTATTTTTAAATGACCGACGCTATACTCTAAGTGTGACCGCCGTTACAATTGTTGGTACCGTTAAAACTTTGAGCTAGAATGCTTTGGAAATGAAAGCAAAGATAAGAAATGTTCTCAAATTTATATTTAAAGAAAATTCATATAGACCAAATTCCTATGAAAACATAGCTTTTGCAATCGTGACCCGTTGCTTTGGATGTGATCGCCGAAGCCATAGTATTCGTGAATACTTAGTTTTTATTGGTTAATAAAATTATTTATCTAGTTACCAAAATAATTAGTTTAGTATAAAGGAAAATATTAATAAATAAATGGTTTAGTAATATTTAAATAAATAATATATCAAATAACAGACAAAAATACATGAAATGTGACCGCCGCTACTGCGACCGCCGCTACGAAATAAAACTGAATAATTTTTTAGCAAGCAGGGAAGACGACTGATCCGCCATATTGGCTTTTGACTAACATGACTATCCACAGATCCACTGCATATAAGTGTCTATTATCATTTTCCTACAAATTATCCTATCGAAGTTAGACTATAAGACCATTGCTACGCAGTAAAAACATAATCTTCAAAAATCTTACTCTAATAATTATCTTTTTACTTAAAAAAATTCGAAGAAATCAATGAGGCGAAGAACAAACACTACTTGTGTGTAAACTACTCCCAACTGACTATGTAAGAGTGTAAGAGTGCTCTACTTTCCATCTAGTAGCTATTAAATAAAATAACGTGAGTTTGCGACCGCTGCTAAGCAAAACTTGGAAGACACGTTTAAAAAAATATTTTTTTTACCATCAAGTATTTTTGTTGAAAACTATTATTGATATGAATGAAAAATCTTATTTAGTTACTTAGTTATTGGTTTAAGTGGTATTATCCTTAAATTTAACTTAATTCTAAAGTATTGTTTACTTAATCACAGGAATAGGGACATGCGACCTCCGTTATAAATAAAATTATTATTTTATATCATAAACACATATGTTTTTAAATTAGCTGCAGTAATTTATTTGTAATATATTATAATTTATAATCAAAACCATAAATTAAATCGCTAGGAAAGTCTTTAAGGACAGCAATTGCCCCATTTAAGTTTTTTTGCCCATATATTTATATAAATGAATTAATTGTGGAAATTGTTTCCAAATGGCTGAAACGTATAGAAACGAAGCCCTACCCTCCTCCGAAAAAAACGTTTTCAAATTGGGTCGAGTGTAATAGCTCTTATTTTTTTCAAACATTCGGCTCATAAATCAATACAGTTTCTACATTTTCCATAACTATATAACATAAGCCTATCTCATTAAAACAAACAATTACAAGCTTATCACAAGTTTTTTTACATCCAACATTTACCTGTAGTTTCACTTTGCTGAAAAATGTTATTTAACCCTCCGTCGTTCGCACGGGCATCTGTAACACCGTGCCCGCGTGCGGAGTCTTACTCCGCAGTATTAATTTTTCGATTTTACTTCTTGTTGAAGTTATTTATATTGTTTGTTTACATTCGCGTGTCAATGCCAAGGTTATGTGTACACTATATCATTATTTAACAGTAACGTCTTTATTGTTGAATATATTTTTAAGCTCAGAACGTATTATTATTTTTGTTTTACGTACATAATTTTTTGAAACCTATAGACTATCTTTTATGTATCACAACGATTATTATTTAGTTTATAGAACAGGTACATACAGGTAAGTAAATTAAAATTTAACTCATTTTAAATCAATTTAGATATGTATTGAACTAAAACATGATACAGTATATGAATATGAGTACATAATATATATAAAAAAAAGTTAAGTTGAAAGTGTAACAATATCAATTGACTAATAGGGATATTTACAAAGTTGGTTGATCATAGTCTTAGTGTCTTACTCAAGATCGGAGTCATTATCTTCAATGACTTGCATTTTTACATCACACTCTGCACACACATATGAAACAATATAACCCATGCAGACGTACTTCTTGCAACCCTTGCAAGTAAAACGAGTTGGCCTGTTCTTTTTCCTGTCGTAAAAACAACAACGCAAATGCTTTCTTTCTTCTTGTTCCGGTTTTTGTAACGCCTCGGCTCTGGCTGAAGAGATTAATAAGATTTCGCACAAGCGAAGTCGAATTGTTGTTGGGATGTTTGTTTTAGTGGCTCTCATCCTGATGTAGTCTTGAGTTAGTCTACATCAGTTTTAGTCTTGAGTTGTAGTCTTGATGATGTAGGAGTTCCTTAGCGAGTATTTTCAAAAACTTGTTCCTTTCCAAAGCTGAATCTGTGTTATATTTGAAAACTTGATGTTATAAATTCAAAAAATAATGTAAAACTTATTAACTTACCTATTATATCAATCAGATTCTTGAAGACACACTAGGTCGCACGCGGAGCCAAACTCCGCAACAATGCAAGCAGTAGAGACCGCGCGCGGAGCGATACTCCGCAGTTTTTCGGTTTACGCAGCAACGTCAGCCAGGCAACTATTGATCGATAATAAGTGGTGCAATAGCATTAGTTAAGTGGAGGAGGAAGCTAGAAGGACGCTGAACGGCAAAGAACGCTTACCAACTTCAAAGAAACTAAAATTCCTTCGTTGCGGAGTTTCACTCCGCGGCGCGAGCGACCCGGAGGGTTAACGCTATTCTGAAATCCGTGATAGGATCATTAAAGCAAACAATCATAAGTTTTTTACAACCAAAATTTACCTGTATATTATAATATACATTAACGAAAAAGTTATTTAGTACTATTTTATTATAAGCTTTGTATGCCAGTTGTGTGTTTTCATAATGTTGCAGAAATTTAAACGTATAACGTTCTGCACAACTTGTTTAATATCGTCAAGTCTGCACAAGGATCGAATAACAGTCGATATATCATGTCCTTTGTTGCAAACTTTCAACAGCAATTTAACTTTACTATGGAGTAAGTTTGTAAAGCGAAAGTATCAATATTATACTTACAGTTGAAATACTTTGGGTAAGTTGTTGAACATATTAGATCTCAAACAAACTTGTCGTTAGGCATAAAAAAGTAAAGTGTATATTTCCAGTTCTAATTCATTTTTAAATGAATGAAGTAGCTATTTATTTGTGAGATAAATAAACCATATACAAATACGCTATAATAGTTGAGAATTATAAACAGTATCCATGGTATTAGCCTGATGAGTTTGTCCATGGATTTTATAAGTTCTGGATCCTCTGGTTTAAGTTGATATTTACAGCACAAAACTGAATACAATGCCACTTGTCAATTTTAGATAACAATTCCATAAAACATAATTGTAATATTAGTTATGTTACTAAGGATTTCAAATACATTAAATAAAGTTAATGCACATTATTTACAGTACAAACCTGCCAAGTGAGCGTCGCTGATAAATAGACGGGGAGTGGCTGATTTTTGTTAATACAACAAAAATTATATTCAATAATAATTATAATTCTTCTGTATAGTTGTTTGTACAGAACTAATTTAGGGTTTGCCCTCAACCCTAAATTACATTACGTAATATTACATGTAAATTTTTCAAGTTTTCAAAATATTACATGTCAATAAAGTTTCATCTCAATTTATATTTATTATTAATGAACATCGAGTATATCAGTTTTATTTTAAAGCTCTATTTTTGTAATTTCCGAATTCAATAATATAAGGTCAGAACATTTTGTTTAAATACATAATAGTCTCGAATTTTTAAAATGATGTATTTCATAAATATACGCCCCATTTCAAATTCTTGACTTATCTCCATTCCACTGTGTAAAACATTAAACAAATCATAACTCTTAGAAGAAACTGCCCCTTGTGGCAAATATGATTGCCTATAATTACGTTTATCAATAATAGGCTAATTAAAAACGAAAGTGTGAAGAAAATTATTTTGCTTTCATTATGTACACGTTCATGTGTTTTTTCTTGCCAATGATTTAAATTTTTGCCCTTTATTTGACGTGTTATCTTTAGTTTTTATTTTTGAAAACAATTTTACCCCACTATTGTTACAATGCAATATACTCTAACCGTAATTTTGTAAAAAAATTTAGTGTATGGTTAAAATCTATTATTTAAAGCAAATAGGTTTTGTTCTCACAATAACTTACAGAAATTAACATTATAATTTCAGATATTTAAAATCACATACTTGATTACTTTATTCATTGAGTTCAGTAGGTGTTGAAGTTAGCCCTACAGTAAAATAAGAAAAGCATTTTTTCAAAAACTTCGTGGTAAACTATATGTTCCCCTATAGTGGAGCAAGAGCCGTGGTTGGACTGCAATACCACTTGTGTAAACTGCTTTAATTAAAAGCAAAATACAAGAAATAGCAATATATAGCTAAAACGCCTAAAAGTCTAAAATTATCATTGCCAGAAACTGACAATAGAAGTCATAGAAGTCTGAATTATTCATAGAAGTCTGTTTTGTTCCAAGTCTTACCACTTTGGTAAATCTTAATTAATCAAATTTTGAGTTCATCCAAATTCTGTTAAAAGCATCAAAAGGCTGTAAAATAACAAATGATATTTCTCTTGCTTGTTAGAAACTTTCAACAGCAATTTAACTTTGCAAGGAAGCAAGTTCATAAGATCAAGTTAGGCGTACATGTCAATGTTATTTATAAGTTTAGGAAAGTCTTGCTTCATATTAATTAATTATTATATCAAGAATGTTTCACTACAATATAAATTTGTTTTTTAACTATAACGAAGGACGGGGAGTGAAATTAAACTTAACAAACAAACAGTACAATCAAATTTATTATTCCTGGACATCTCCAGAAAGAAAGAGTAATAATAAGAATAAGTTACTTTAAAACAGTACCGGTATTGCTATGTCTTGTAAAGTACCGCTTACACACCATTGCTGTAATCAAGTGTTGTTTGGCAAGTTGGAAACCACTTTGTTATGAGATTGATCTTTGTATAGTAATGTGGCCATTATTTTTACTGAGTTTTAAGCTCAATTTTAGAAAAAAAGTATTATCAATTGCCGGGCTTTTGTTTAAACGTATGTAATATTAAACGTACAAACATGTACAATTTAATTGTAAACACTTTTTCGAATAGTTTCTGAAATGTTTAACTATGATTTACAAACTCAAATGTATCCACTTTGATATTTATTACTCTTGGAATAGTTGCACAGCTAACTAGATAAAACAGACGATTAAAACCATCTTTAGTAACTTAACACAATGAATTAACTTGATTCAAGAGAAACACTTGAAATTAAGCATAAGGTGATTAACCTATTTGACATTGAAATAGTAGGTACTTTCGTTAATTATATAATATATTATTCAACCAACTCGTTTTACAAATTCATAAACTGAATCATGTAGTAGCTTTTTATTGTGTGAGTAGTAGTATTATGTCCGTTTAATATAACAAAACGTTTTACTTATGTAGTCGTATGTACTTCTCCTTCAGTAGTAATCATTTCTTCATTGTACAAATTTAGCCAGGAAACTAACTAAAATAAAATAAACTCTGTGTACACTGCAGTAACTGTGTGCTGTTTTACATTTACACGGTCCTGTCTTATATTGTTGCGTAGGCTTTATTTACCTCACATATTATAATCAAATTTAGTTCGATAACAGATTTCTTGGCCAACTTATTAACAGTTGATCTACGAATCAAATATTTTCGTGATTAGCCTTAATAACAGATTTTTGGCGTTAAATGCAATTTGTATCTAGAATGGAAACTATATAATTGGTTATGTAAATCTGGTCGATTCTGAAATAAGGATGATGCAGTGACTGACTGGACGATTATTATGTAAATTTAACATTTAAATCAATGGTTTAAAATTGGTGTCATTTTATATTAAACATAATTAGAGTTCGTTTTTACTAATGTATTCACAGCGAAAATGTATGTCCATATTTTTAAAAGGTAACTTTGTTTATCAATATGAAATAAAATAATACTCTAATTAGTTAATTAAATTGAACAAAACTATACTAAAGTACATGACAGCTTTAACATTGAACTTGTAATGACGGTGAAAGTGTAATGGTTTAATTTATGAACGTCTTTGTAAATATATTTTGTAAGTTATGTTTGACTCGGGTCCACGCGGGTCTCTACGGTGAAGGTGCAGAGGTTCTTCAATCTCCATGGGGCATATACATATTTAAATATTATTCCAAATTAAGCACCACTTGTTTATTATAAAATACACTTTGAGTTTGACGGGTGAGAAGGAATTTATATTTAAAAAAAATCAAAATAACACTATTCTCACTCTTATACGTTTAATTACCAAACGCGTTTCAACGACAAAGTCGTCATCCTCAGTGATAACTGTTATAATCTGTCAGTTGTAGCTCATATATCACTGAGGATGACGACTTGGTCGTTGAAACGCGTTTGGTAATTAAACGTATAAGAGTGAGAATAGTGTTATTTTGATTTTTTTTAAACATACACCACTAATAAAAGAAATCTGCAATGATAACTGTAGAAAATACATAATATTTGCTGAACATTTCATCTATTAAAATGGAATCTAGTCTATTATTTATGACTGGAAGTGTGCATTCAAATATTCTACATTTGGTTTAACTTAAGCCAATGAAACCCTTGTTTGTCACGACAGACATCAGACATTGAAAATGTTTAGTTTTTAAATTTACTAGATGCGTTTAAATTGTTCAATGATAAGTAAGCTGCAACCTCTTCTAGTATATTCCTGAATAAGTATGAAACCGACCTAGTCACTAAAAATAAGTAGATAAGAGAATCCGACTTATTGTATTTATAGGCTTAATTATATGTCGTGAACTCAGTAGTTCTAAACTAGTTGGTGTTGTTGTGTTTGTAAACGGCCTAAACTTTTGCCAACCAGCAATGCTGTATGTTTGGTTTCCTTACTAAGTTAAAAGCTTCACTAAATAATCCCAACAAATTCCGTTGCAGATTTCCAAAACAAACTTTCTTAATTTAATCAAACCTTTAGCAATAAACCTGTCACAAAATAAGTTAAAACAACATAAAACTGAGGTAAGCACTTTGGTCGTTTAAACTCTTGCTAACTGAGTGTGCAGGGATATGTTAAAGTCGTTTACATAATTTCTACTGATAAGAACAATTACAATTTATATGTGTTATATGTAAATGTAAATGTCATGGCCTCCTGTTTGAGGAGAACGTATTGGAATTTAGAAACAATTTTAACGAACCTATAGGCCTACAAATAGTTTAAAAAATTATCATTCGTAGTCATCTGATAAAAAGTGTTCAGTATTGCCACTTACTCCAACATCTATAAAGTGGCATGCAGGCTGTTTCTTAATAAAATGGGTAATTTTATAATTTGAAATTATTTTTCTTTCCTTCAGGTGAGTTGGCCTAAGTCATGCTGGTTCTTTTTAACTTTTATAACAACTAATTTTATATCCCGTTAAACTTAATAAATTGATTGACACATTTAATATTATTTAACATCTAATTTTTGAGGTTATAAATCCAGCGACATTTTGTCCACACAATTGTACATTACAAAGTCATAGTAAATTAAGTAGTTAAGTTATACGACTAAAATATTTGAAACTATTAATAAATAAAAAATAAGTTGTAGCAGTAAAGCAGCTGGAAGGGTTTTGTATAAACAGAGCTTTAAGGAAAGTGTCTCGCCTTAGCGTTGAAATTGTTTCTGGAGATAACTTGTGTCTTTAAATTTTACTTTGATTTAATTATTCTATTCTAAGAAACAACTTCCCTGTTCTCAACATTTTACCTTGCAGTGTTTATAATCTTCAATTATATTTTATTAGTTTAATTATTTTATTTGAAGGCCTAATTTTCCCATTTGTTTTATTCTGGCATTTAATCAAATATTTTAATTTAAGATGGAAAGTTAATCGTTATAGAACACATTTAAACTTTTAAGTAGAAACTACTTAAGAACATCACTACAACTTTGGACCTTTTCTGAGTCAGTGAATAACATTTTGAGTTTATTCAGGCCAAAGACCTTAAAATAGTTTAATTCTAATGATAAAATGCATTTTTGAATGTTGTTTTAATAAATAGGTAGATATATTAATTGCACTGTTTTTGGTGGCCATTTTAGGGTGTTGTATAAAACTTATATTTACCCCATTTTTTTCATGCAAACAAGACTTTAAAAGAGTTACTTGTTAATAAGTATGAGTTACGCATAAATTTCGTTCTGCCCGAAAGAGCAACATTTTTATCTTAAATTTTATTAAGATGTATTTTTTTTTAAATGTACTACTCGGTTTAAGACGAGTGTAATTATTTTCTGTGTGGAAATTTACCACATAAAAACAAAAATGTACTAATATAATAAATTAAAATATATATAAAAAAAAA
Source organism: Philaenus spumarius (assembly GCA_018207615.1). NCBI lineage: Eukaryota > Metazoa > Arthropoda > Insecta > Hemiptera > Aphrophoridae > Philaenus > Philaenus spumarius. The sequence goes on from JAGFPH010000651.1 coordinate 148,364, forward strand.
ACGTGATCAGAGGAAACATTTAATTTAATTTCGAATTGATAATCCTCTACAAGTAGCTAATTACATTTCAAATAGTTCTGGTAAAAGCATCAACAGCTGTATAATAACAGAGCTGTTGATATTTCCTTTCTTTGTTGGAATCTTTCAACATTAATTTAACTTTGCAACAGAGTAAATTGTAAGATCAAGTTGAACGAAAGTTTCAAATTTATTCATATGTGACTACTTTGGGAAAGTTTTGAAACTTATTAAGAACATGTTAGATGCGGTACAATGTGATTCTGTGAACTCTATGTCGCTTTCAGGATTGTAAGTTATGAAATACAGTCCTACAAAATATAACTGTATATTTGTATCGTTTATATGCATTTGAAATCTGATAATATATAGTATTGTTATTTTCATGCTTAATACAAATTCTGAAAATTTAGTATGTTGCTTACATTTAATTAATAAGCATTTAAAATAATAAAAACTGTAAAGAGTTAGGCAACACCTATAGTATGGCAATGCTAGTTGTAGTTGTAGTGTAGTTTTATGACAGTGACTATTTACAAATCATAATTTTTATTTTTAAAGAATGTAATAAGTTATTAATTGTATGTATTTTCCCTTTGCGTTTGCATTATTCATCAAAAAGTGTCACACAAAATGAAATCCGTTTTCTGCTCACCATTTCGAAAAGGTTGGAGACGAACAATGTTTAAATACAATAAAGTCGACTATGTGATGAAAAATGTTTACTAAATAACTCGATTCGTGATCAAAGTTTTCTAAAGAAAACGTAATGAAAATACCTCTTCTGTAGCACTTTATCTTTAAAAATTTTTAACAAGGGTGCTTTTAAAAATAACAAAAGACTTGTCAGTGAACACAAATACTTTATTAGGTTCTCTTTTACTGTATTTTTTACTAAAAAGTGAATATAAACTTTACCAGAAGCATTTTAAAATGTATTGACTTTAGTTTGTTTCTAGTGTTTGGCCTAATTATATTTTTAATTAAAATATTTTGGGGATATTAAAAGTTACCACCTTAATATTTCTGGTGTTGCATAACTCAGAAAGTTCAAGGATTGTTTCTTGAAAATTATCATGATTTTTATCATGAAATTATCATGTGATTATCATGAAAATCTTTTATTAAAAAATTATACTGTTTACTTTCCTCATTCCAAAATACCGGCAGAGAAACACTAAACTTATTATTAAAAGTAATTTTTCCTTATTTTCCTTTGCTTGTTTCATTTTAAACTCTATGTTTCACAACAGAATGTTAACTTGTAGTACCCTGGCGTCACGCCTTGTTTTACATTAAAAGGGGTCGCCTTAGACCTAACGTTCTTGTCAATCCGAGTGCCTGAGACGAAGATAAATTATATCGCCAGTATACAAGCGAAATAATCTTTAATTTACTTTTAAGATAAATAGCTCCGTCTAATAATTTCAAATATTTATCCATTTTCAAGAATTAGTAGTATTACTGCTTGAAATGTATTAAAATACGATAATTTGAAGAGATATTGGACAACTTTGGGGTTGTTCACATAAAAGGAACAAAATGGTATCTTTAGTTCCAGTACAGTCACATTAAAGATTAAGCTTAACAACAAAAAACATTCATTACCTTGATGCATTAAAAACTGATAGTTTTGAAGATCAAACGTGAGCTGCAGTGACACGAATCTCGTTGAAGATGTTTACGTGAATGAGAAATACGATGTCGGTTCGAGTAATGTTAAGTGAACCAAAGTAGCATCGTATCAAATGGATAATGTAAATATGTAACTGTAAATAATTACCTTAATTGTAAATAATTTATTGTACTTTATAGCTTGAATTGTAACTAATTGTATTTAGATCGATGTTTTATTTTACACCTTCTCGTTTTAGAATATCAAGAAATATCTCTCTACCTTTACATATTACCCTTTCCCTCCAGATAATGTGTACAGTATTATAAAATGGAAAATACTTAAAATAAATAAATTGATTTGAAGGTGTTTTTATTTGGCTATTTTTACATTAACTGAGAGCTCGCCTATTTCCCATATAGCTACAGCTGACTTTTTTAAACCATTTTATTAATAATTGAATGCACTTTAATTTTGTGTTAGCAGTACTCGTAGTTTTCGAGTTATTTGAGAAATACGAATGAAAAACTGGTTTCCACTCCATTTCCAACACTTTCCACCTTAAATCGGTTGCGAAAAACTCTGCTACTTACTTCTCACGGAAAGGTTGAAGCACATTTTGTGACAGGTTTCCATTTGTCTTTCAATGTTGAAGAAGTCACGCAAATTTTATATCTAATAGTATTGATCTACTTTATTGCACGTCAGAGAATTAACCGACGTCTTGCACAATTTTATAAATTGTTTACCATTCTATTAACTCTGAAATTATATATTAAAAGAAAACACCTGCGTTCTTCGTATGCCAATTCCCTTGATATCTGCATTCACATTATTTATAATTTCTTTTTAATAAAGAATTACAATTAATTATAATCTAGCCTTAACTGTAACTAATAATAAATGTTTAAAAACAAAACCACTTAGGCCTACTCTAAACAAACACCTAGCCTAAAAATTATAAATCCAATTGTTTGAAAATGTAAAATTATGTGTTATTGGACAAATTAGAAAGCTAATCGTTGTACCAATACTGCACATCTTTAATCAGCTGAAGTGTTTTTTTTTTTAAATATTTTATTGAATACACTACAACTAGCTTTATCAGCTAACCAGCAGCTTATTTTCTAACAAACAATCGTGGCAGTTTATAAGGTTATCTCCCAATGTCAATACCTTTGTTCACAGCTCCACACCTACAACTGTGAACATTAAACCAACTCAAAAGGCTTCAGTCTTTTAAGGCGTCGCACTAACTCTGCGTTGTCAAGCAGCTGAAGTACTTCAACTTTTGGTGTTGATGGAGTCGAGACTCATGATTTTTAGCTTGATTTTGTATTTCGGCCTCTACCGTTTCGATCTTCAAGTCCCTGTGAATAGTGTCATTACTGACATACCAAGGAGCTTTCACTAAATCCCTTAATACTTTATTTTGAAAGGTCTGAATAATTTTGATGTTAGACTTCTTAGTGCAGCCCCAAAGCTGTATACCATATAACCACACAGGTTTTAGCACTTGCTTGTATAGCACTAGTTTGTTATGTACTGATAGTTCTGACTTTCTTCCAATCAGCCAATGCATTTTCTATAGTTGAATGCCCAGTTGTTCGCGTTTCTTCTTGACGTGTTCCTTCCAACGTAGCTTAGCATCAAGGGTCATACCAAGATATTTTGCACTGTTGGAATGAGGTACTATATTTTGCTCAATATATACTGGCTTGTAATCACATTTTCTATTTGTAAAGTTGACATGTACTGTCTTTGTCTCATTAATCTTGATACGCCATTTTTTAGTCCAAGCAGTGACATGGTCAGCCGCCTTTTGTAGTTTACCTGTTGCATCTCCTACATCTTTTCCTACAGCCAGGATAGCCGTATCATCAGAAAAAGTGACAATCAAGACGTCACCATCCTTAGGCAAATCATGAGTATAGATCAAATACAGTATAGGTCCAAGTACGCTACCTTGAGGCACTCCAGCTTTGATGTTCCTTAACTCTGAATATTCTGAAGTCGTCCGAACTCTAAAAAGTCTATCTGCTAAATACGAACTTAATAGGGCCTAATTTACTCAATTTTTCCGAAGTATAGCTTTTAATTTATCATTAATTCCAACATGCCAAACTTTATCAAAAGCTTGAGCAATGTCTAAAAGTAAAGCCGAACATATATTTTTTTCTTCCAAGGCCTTTTCTACAGTGCTTGTCAATCTGTGCACCTGATCTATTGTCGAGTGCTTTTTTCGAAATCCAAACTGATGCAATGGTATAATCATTTTTTCTTGAATTACTGTCATAAGTCTTGTCAAAATAATTCTTTCAAATACCTTAGATAGGACGGGCAGTAACGATATTGGACGGTATGATGTTTTTTCTGTGGGTGGGCTTTCCAGGTTTCGGAATCATCACAATTTCCGCCACCTTCCACTGATGAGGAACATAAGCTGAAGTGTGTATCACTTCTAAATACACGAACATTTTAAATGCACTAATGACATTTTTGAAACTTTTACAGAACATTAATTGTAAATATCAGTATTTTTTACACAAACTTGAGGCCCAATAATTTTGATTTAAAAATAATTAATGGGTAAAAGTATTAAGGTTTCACTTAAATTGTATGTACTAGTTCAAATTATGTGCGGGCTATTAATCTTTTTCGAACGCAATCGTAAACGTTCTTCGTATTCATTAAATGTAATTGTTTTTAATTCCTGATTATAGTCTTCAATGTCCATGGGAATGTTGAGAAATCTATGTATGCAACTGTTATAGGCGGCGAGTTTGAGATTTATGAGAAGATTAGACGTATAAGGGCATATGATTACGTATTAAGACGTATGATTACAAATACCGATGAGGGTAAAGCCCTAGTTATAATAATGATGAATACATCATAAAAAACATTAGGCTTCATAAAAAACAATCAAATTATTGAAATACCTAAGGATCCCAACCACAGACAAACTAATAAAATGTCTAAACCTCAAAGTTCTAACTAAAATACACAAAACTGGACACCCAATTAGACCCCTCGTAAACTTCATGAACACCCCTTCACATAAGATATCAAAAACATTAGATACAATAATAAGAAAAACATAACATTTAACAAGAGTTACAACATCAAGAAAACTTGGATCTAGTAAACAAAATAATAACGTTAACATACCCAACAACACCTCATTAGCATAATTTGACACCGTCAACTTGTACCCAAACAACCCCATAGGTGAAAGAATGACAATACTGGGAAAAAACATACGAAAAGTTTAACAGTGAATCAATTGGCGAACTAATCTATCTAGTTAACGTATGTTTAACCAAAAACTATTTTGTTTTCTACGACAAATTTTATATCCAGCAACAGGGTTTGGCAATGGGTTCGCCACTTTCCGGCATAGTGGCGGAAATATTTTTAAACGATATTGAAACAACCCAGATAACACATAATTTAACAAAATACAATAGCATTACAGATATGTTGACGATAAAATATAATTGTTTAACTTAACCGTTAGACAAATAAACTTGATGATTAATTATTTAAAATTATTACATCCAATTTACAATTTCTTAAACAAATTGAGTCTAACCAAAGCTTAGACCTCAACATGGTAAAATCATAACAAAAGCACAAATTTAAAATATACAGAAAGCCTAACAAAACAAACCACACAATCCATACAACGTTTAATCATCACATAACGCACAAACTCGCCGCCTATACATACATTGCTCAACATCCCCATGCACTTTGAAGACTATAATTAGGACAATTTAATAAGTAGGTGTAAGTTACCTGTCTGCTGTCATCCAATCCTTGTTTTTTATCTTGTGACAAGCGCGGTTTCAGGTTACCCCATCATCCGGTCACATTAATTACAACACAAAAACACGAAATTAAAATAAAATCACATCACTCACTGTTAATTGATTCGCCGTAAAACATTTATCACAAACACACGAACTTAAACACGATGCACGGAACACAAAACAAAAATGCTAAAATATGTGCACATGTTACTCGGCCTAGGGTAAGCGGACTAATTCACTTATTAAATTGTTATCATTTTCCTGTCCGGGAGCTTACATAATGAAAATATAATGGGGAAGTAACAGCAATTAAATTTATAGCTCCATCTAATATCTACGAAAATTATATAATACAAACACAATTTTTTAGGCTAAAAACCTGAGCAACTGTAGACAAACTCTTTAAAAAACAAATTAGAAAACAAATGAAACGAAAACTGAACACACCTGACCCTCCTAAAGTAAAATACAAAACCACAGAATACACTAAAGCTGTGAAACACTCAATGCGTAACATATTCCGCAAACGAGGATACCATGTCGCACATCGAACTTAACACATCATCGGACTAGTAGTACTAAAACCACCAAAAACTAAAACATAACAAATTCGATGGCAACGGAATATAAAAAATCTCACATTTTATTTGTATAGTTCAACATTTTAAAGTTTATATGTTATATTATTAATATGTTAAAAACACAAATTGCCTATTATGGTTAAAGTAATACATGTTGGCTACTAAGTAAACGCTAGTACCATTATATTGTATTTAAGTTTTTGCAACACAATTATATTAGAAATATTCACATTATAATACATTTAAAAATAATACATTTAAATTGTATTAACGTGCAAAACGCGATGCTTAGTATTTAACAGAAAAATAAATACATCCAAGTCTTAGAATCGAGAAGTTTAATTACTTATAAAACGAATATTAACAGAACTTTAACAATTAAAAAGATAAGTACGACCATGTCTACGACAGATACAAGAATGTCTTCCGTCGTCGAGAAGGTAGTTAATTTTAAATAATTACAGACACACCGTGTTCAAGGATAGCTTTGAAATTGGTTAACTAAAAACTTGTGTTTATAACTCCTAACAGATGGTTATTTACGTAATGTTATTAATATACTAACTCTGCGTATGTAGGACGGACTGTTTTAATTTATTTATCTTATTTTCATAACGAAGTTTTAATATTGTATAGTTAAACTAGGAGACCCTTCCTGCTTCCAATTTTTGTATTTATACCTTATGCGCAAAATAATAAAAGCGAGTTTGAACTAAGTTAGTCTTATAAAAAAAAAACAACTTTGCCTAAGGGACTTTGCTAGTCGGTTGTATGAATCAAACGAAACCTCAAAATTAAGATGGGAAATATTATTAAATGTGCAATTTAAAATAATAAACTTACGATATAACAGGAATTACAATTCAAGTTTAAACGACCAGTATGACTTAGGCCTTCTCCTGAACAAAATATATACTAAAGAAGAGATATAAATAGTATCAAAGTATAAAATCGCCCAGTAATAAATAAATATGCCTCTGATAAATAACCTACGTGTCAGTTTGGTTAAACATACTAGCTGAATATTGTACTAACCGGTGAGCTATAATTTTTAAACGGACCAATGTTTTTTAATGAACAAATTTCATATTTTAAGTGTTTGAACACTTTACCAGTTCAAATTATATAATATGACGAGATGTTGGAATTATTATACTTCATAGGTTTTAAAGGTCTAACCTAAAATTGTATTCAACTTTTGATTCAAATCAACTGTTTTATTAATAATGTGTAACAATAATTATTTTGAATTACAATAGATGTTTGAATATATTACATTTTATTGACTGTTCCTTTGTGTTTCTCTTTATTTTGTTAAACCAAACTAAATAAGTTGTTAGTTGTGGAAGTAATAAATTCATTCTAATGGGCTAATTTGATTGGTATGTTAATGAATGTAAATGTATTAAAAACGTTATTTCACATTCTCACTATACTATAGTATAGAAAAAGTGTAGTGATCGCAAAAAAATCGACGTTGAGATTTTTGTGGAAATATCCGTTTTAGGACCCCTTGAGTTCAAAAAAGTAGGTTTTACAAAATGTCTGTCTATATATCTGTCTGTAAGTCTATAAGTCTGTATAAAATGAGCAGATAAATTTAATAAAATAGGTCCCAGTGCTTTAACTGGAGTAATTGTTGCAATATTTGACCCAAAACGCAAAATTCGGCCTAAAAAAATGTTTTCTAAAGGGTTTTAGTACATTAACTTTGTGAAATGGGTATAAACCCACAAACGTTTTAAACATATCTTTTAGAGAATTTATTTCTGAAGATATTTGTGTAAATTAGGTCAATAAAAAACAAAAAATCATTTTACGTAAATAAAATAAAATTTTATACCTTAATTAACGCCCTACATATTTCAATAGGGATTCGTTTCTGTGAGTAATCTAAAACACGGATGCAATTTTTCGCCAGCTGTAACTCTCTAACGAAGCATTTCCAGACCTATGAATAAATATCTTTTTTCATTATTTTTTGCTAGTGGAATCAGCTTAGAAAGTGCTCGGAATATTATGCAAATAACTTATTATTTTAGTTCAAAATAACTTTAAAATATTTTTTTTGTGTTTTTCATTAAAAAAGTAAACTTTTTGTCTCTTGTAATTGTTTTGTTAAGTTAGCGGTTTTTGAGATATTTGACATTAAAAATTATAAACGGCCGCCATTTTGAAAATATTTAAAATATTGTTCTAATTTTTCGTACAGTGATAAAAGGTTACGCAACAAATAGGTGTACAAAGTTTGAGCTCAATATATTTTTTTACTTTCAAAAATATTAAGTATTTTGTAAAAAAAACACATACATTCAGATAGACCCAAAACGGAATGAGATAGGACACATGTTATATTACATTTTTTGTTTATTTTGACATGCTGAATAACGTGATAACATTTGTTCATATGGTTGCAAGACACCCTGTATAGAGATGTATATCAGAACAGAATTCGAAACTTAATAATGCACATTATATTTTGTTTCCTTTTTTCTTTACTTTTAAATTCATCATGTCTGTGTATTCATGTGTCACTGAATGAGGTGTCTGAATCGGAGGAAGTCTTTGTTAATACTACATTTCTGCTGAAGTTTCAATTTGAGTTTAAATAGAATAAAATATGTATATTATAAAACATGTCGTTTAAGTACATTACGTCATGTATGACATTGATTGCGTGGCAAACGAGAGACAAATGGAATAAAATTTCGATCATTTGGAATTGAAACTAAATCAAGTAGAGAGTATGAGTTGCATCTATTTATCAGTAACATGTCAAACATGACATAAACATAACCTAAGTCTCTCTGTATACTGTGTGTCAGTTGAGTCGCAGGACAGCTTAACAACTACAAGAACACGATTTATGAAACTTCTTACAGAACACCTTTATTAATAGCATAAGTCGATGGTATATCATTTTAAACGTCTTATTCCTTAACAAGACCAAACAAAATTAATCAGGACATAATTAATGGTAGTTAAAATGTTTACTGCAATAACTACTAACATAACAAAAACAACTGTGGTGTTGCTAACAATGCAGAAGTAAGTATATTATAACGGTATTGAAATATTTCTTTAGATATTTTAAAACTTCTAAAAAATCCCCAAAAAATCTATTATAATTTTTTTATGTAAAACTGCTTTAACGATTTTGATAAAATTTTGCTTATTTGTAGCCCTTAATGTACCCTACCGTATTAAAAAAACAGCAACTTCCTAAAATTTATCGTTTAGCTAATAATAATAATAACTGATTTTTGGGGTTTTTTTGGAAAAACGGGGGCTTTTTTCAAAACCTTTTTTCGTGCATCCATACAGGCCTAATTGACATGTTTGGAGCAAATCTTTTCGAAATCGATCGAATAGTTTTCTCTCTAGCTAATAATAATAATAATAATAATATTTATAAGTTACTCTCCTACTTTAATGTACCCCTTTTCCTACTTTAATTCAATTATGAAGTCACAGTGAATCTGTTTAATAATTTAAACATGTTTGTGAGAAAGTATGTGCCAGTTTCTGGTATAGTTTATTAATTAAAACAACTCTGTTAAAACGGAAAATGACTGAAAAACTAGTTTTGGACCTTAGTATGTAGAGACCAAGTATTACTTAATTTTGTAAGTTTATGGACACCAGTTTACCTCTTAACAGTAAATCTTTTAATTTCTTCATTAATAGTACAAATGAAACGTAATAATGGCTTAATAAAAATATTTTAAACAATTTCCTTTTAATATTTTGCTCTTACTGTAGTGGTATCAAGTTTTGCATTTAGTATTTTTCGTATCCTTACAAATCCTTTTTCTTATAAAAATTTCACGTTTCCAGTTCATTCGGTTACAAAAACATTCCTAGTTACCTGCCGAGTAACGAGTTTTTCCGTAACGTGTTTTAAATGCTGTACCACTTGTCATAAAAAGAAACATTACTACCAAATTAACCGTTTTTGACTCAAGCGGTTAAGGATATTCAGAAAGATTATCTTTTGGTAATTTTCAATCTTTTGACATTTTGGGCAATTTGTATTTATTGTGCTTTATCTACAACATAAAAGAGACTTTTATTGCAAGTACTCGGTTAAGTGGTTATGATAGCTAGTCTTCATGCTTTTCCGGTCTGATTTTAAATTTCCCGCCATTATCTATAAATTAAATCTATACATTTAAAAAAATTGCTTAATCATTTGTAAAGTCACCACGCTTTCTCTGCTGGGCCAAAATTAATTACGATTAACTTAAATTGTTGGTATTTATGACGCGGTACTTCCTTAAACATTCTTTACATTTTGTCTGAGTAACGAGCTTTAAATTGTCCCTATCGTGCATTTGGAACAGGCCAAACTTAACAAAACTTTAGTTGTATTTACACAATTTGTCAGCGGCTTCCACTTTTCATCTATAGATTATCCATCAATACTTTTTGTTATTAGCAGTCAGATTAACATTAGATTTATTGTGTCAAAACACATATTTGTTTTACGAATAGTCAAATGATTTTATTAAGATACAATAAATTTATTTCATACCTACCAGTTTAAACAATCGGCTAAAAATGTATTTCCAGCTGTTAATGTTAACTTACGACATAGAAGTCTAATTGAATTTAATTTGTGTACTACTGTTTATTGTAAAGTGTACAAACAAAAAATCACCGTTTGGTGGGTTGACGTTTATTTCATTTGCACAGGCTTTTAAGGACTTCATTTTATTATTCATCTGACAATGAGTAGGGGTGAAATAGTTGTTTCCTCTAATTTACAATGTGAAATGTATGAGTATGGAATTGTATGTGACTAAGTGAAGCATTTACATAGATTAGAGAAACGTATTGTTTAGATTTACACAGTTGTTATCATTAACACGAGTAGAATGGTGAATGTAGAATTACTTTGGTTTAACGAAACACATCTTTATGTATAAATTCAAATTGGGTATGTAAATGACGGTAAAACACTTTGTTTGCAAATTTATACAGTTTTCCTCGAAATGAATTCAAACTAATTCTAGAAATGTTTTCTCTAAAGTCTTCTAATTAGAGAACTCCCATAGTTAACTTCCTTAGACATGCCATGTAATGTTTGTTTGAATATTTAGTAATATTCAAAGAAATCAAATGGCTGACTCGTGTTATTTATTCAGATAGCTAAAATTTGATGGTTGCAATCATATGAGTGACTAAGATAATACCCCTTTGCCAGCAGACACGTCATGATGTGTTGACTGATAACAGAATGTTTATTGTTGCCTTAATGCTCGTTGTTCTTAAAATAGCTCAGGAAAATTATAAATTCTAATTATTCTTTTAATTTTAACTTACATCCTTATTACCATCAGAAAACGAATTCGTAGACGTATTTTCAGGGAAAACACGAAGAAAGCTTTTGCATTATACAGCCTCTGACAGGAAAATACTAGAAACCTTTTGTAGGAGTCATTTATTTTTATATTTAATAGACCTTACCAATTATAAATGCCACAAGATAGGGGTTACGATTCAAAAAACGTAAGTTGCAATCTTTACCCCGTCCACTTTCAAAAGAAAGCCAACATGTTTAACCCTCCCCCTTAAACCTAAGCAAAAGACATAATTTTTTTTATTTATAATTGATTATCACACAATTAGCTATACAATTAATTTAAACAATGGTACATTATTCCTTATTTATAGTCGCATCACTTATGTAAAAAATCGAACAAACACTAAACATGAAAATACTGAACAGTTCTTGAAACTAGGTACTCAAAAAATCAATTAAAAATTTAATTTATATTATTTATATTATTATATGAATTGTTAACAAACCGTGATGTGAATAAACAAAACTGATTTATTATCAGAAATACCCTATTAAGAAAAGAAATTACTCAGATAAGTATTTTCTTAAAATTAGGTGAATAACATTTGTCTTTTACTTGTTATAAATTACTTATAGCAGTGTGTAGTTTTTCAGTATAAGTATTTATTTTTCTTAAGAAATTGTTTTTCTTTAAGCAACTGGTGGTGATACATTTAAGGCGCGATGTCCTAGCTGCGGAGTATACTCCTCGACGGCGTGCGGTGTTCCGCAGGTGAATACCGCACCGCAACTGTCGACGGCGTAACGTTGTCCTAGGAAATAGAAATAGTACTGCGGTGTGCGGAAACAGTTGCACTTGAGCCTTGTGCGTGGACAAGTGAACGTCAAAATGAGCTCTCCAAAAAAGAAAAAGCTCTGTGCATTATTGATAATTGACAGACTGTTGTATATCGAAGAAGAATCTGAGGTTATGGATATTATACACACTAAAAGAAGAGCTCTCAGCAACGTGTTTGCTAGTAGGGAAAACGAGGGAGTATTTAAGATTCTAATCCAGAGGCACTTATTGGACGATCAAGTAAAGTGAAACCCATTGCTTTTTTACCCCTTATTTGTTTACTCCCATTGCAGTGAAACCAGAAACTGCGGATGACATAATTATGGTATGTTGCTGTCTACATAACCTTTAACGGGATGATTTTATTGCAAAAAATCCAAACCACGGCGAGTTAGAGGAATCAATCCACGAACTTCCAATTGAAAGCATAATTCCTTTAGATGGAAAAGGAGGGTTTGCTAAGTCTGAAGGATTTAAAGATAGAGCAAGGTTTACCGAGTACTTCAAAGGAAAATCAGCTAGAAAAAGGAAACAGTAAATTTGCTAAAAACCTAGTGACATTAATGGTACATGTAGTACACTTGTGTCCATATTTATTTACTTGAAATAAATTGTTAATACCTATGTCATATGTGGTTTTCAATGTGTAATTTGTCCAATGTTAAATGTTACATGGTCTATCTATACTAACAAGTGAGCGGTTGAAACTATTTCCATGCTGGTTATATGCCAATATTACTTCCATGTTACATTATCATTAAATAATATTGAATCCTATACTCTAATACGAGCAATGTCTGTTTGTTTGTTTGTGTGTTTGTACGAGCAATCTCGAGATCCAGCGGAAGGATTTTGCTGAAACTTTGGGATTAGAGGCTTTTGGGACTAAAAAATCGATTGGTGAAAACCACTACCTCAGGAAAACTCGTATTTTTCTGAAAAACTCATTTGAAAATTGAAAATTTTTAACATTGGGGTTATGTACAGTTCGAGCAAACTAGGAGTGAACTTGGCCTAATGGGCGAGTCATCCCTTCTACAGTCTACTTCTCCTTAAACCTGCCTTGGCGGTACAACCAATTCCACAAAAAAATAGGTCCACAAATAACATTTAACTGAGGAAATAGACAGCGCTCACATTCTTATAACTTTACGTACTTGCTTACAACCTTTTTATAAAAAAGAATTTCCCATTTTAGAGATAACTATGACAAATATCTATAAATAAGTAAGGTTTTGTTTCATACAAAATTATAAAATGTTATAACTGTGATGCAAAATTTTACTAAGTTTTTATAAAATAAAAGTGATGACAACAAAAATGTTCAAAGCGAGAAATTTTTGTATTTTTAGGCAAAAAGAAAACTTTTTGCGAGAAAGTTGTTGATAATTAGTGGAATAAACTTTTTTATTTAAAACAATTTTCTGTACGACCTTTTGTTTAGTCAGGAGGAAGGTAATTCCTGTAATTAATACATTTTGTGCTTGTTTGACATTGATTTGGTGCGATCCTGGCTGTTCCGTAGATCCAATGACACCATAATACTATCTTGTTTTAATCATACTGTATTATTTAAAGTTTAGTTAGGTTAAAGTTAGTTTTAGGTTTTGTATTTTTTTTAACATTGTATTGTTGGCGAAAGTTAGTTAATACACATACGAAATTTGTGTGGGAAAAGTAAATAGGATGATGTAACGGGAAGGGTATTTCAGGAAATACTTCCTGCCTTCTTGCTCTCTTTATTTGTCGATTCCAAGAACGCATTCTCCTCATAATTTTTAACACATGCGCAAAAGATTTGTCAACCCTTGGTTCACATATTTCCAGTATAAAAAACTAACAAAAACCTAAAATAAACTAACCCGAATTCGTAAAATGTTTCTGAATATTTTTATTTATTATAATGCATAGAATCCGATCCTGTATTATAGCACGATAAGGTTTTTTTGTGACACTTGTATATATTTATAAATAAAACAACTAATTTTTACACGTCCTGTTCACTAAGAAAATGTGTTTATCACTTTTATTTACCGTTACATTACAGTGACAAACTAGGGTGTACAGTGAAGAAAAGAGGTCTATTTTTTTTATTGAGGTTGTACTGGTGACGTTGGACACAACAAACACAGCGTGGGGACCGGGCCTTACTTCCCCTCTCGGGGTGCATTGCCGGCGTGAGGAATCTGTAATTTAAAATCAATAGGATACATATGACAAACATCAGCTGTTTCCTATAATATTTCCATCAGCTGTCTCCTATAATTTTTTTTTTTTTTTTTTTTGTCTTAAAGGTTATAATTGTTTTAAGCTTGAAATCAGCTGACCCGTGCTAATATTTCGCGAGTTATGAGTAGGCCTACAAAACAGTACTTACCTGATTTGTATTTACATACATTTTCCTATAAAAAAAACACAATTAACAAAAATACCGAGTAATGCTCGGTCGCCCAGGTACTGGATTATTAAAATAAAATAACATTAATTAAATTACAATAATATTTACACATTTCTATCCTGAATTATAAAAACAGGAAGAAAATATTTTTTGTGACTATTTTATTTTTATTTTGGTTAAATTTAGTAATTTTCAGCAAATAAAATAAAATTTCCCTCTTAAATAAAAATAATTGAAAACTATATCCATGTGGAACAGATGAAAGAAATATCTATAATAAAATAAGAATTAACAACACAGGTAAACAAATACAATTTTCTTATGCTGGTAAAATTAAAATAGTTACCTGTTTTGTTTAATATTAATGAGATTTCCTTCCATATTAGGTCTTTCTTTAGGGTGTTCTTGAATGAATTATCTGACATGTCCCATAATAGAAGATGTCCCGCGACCATGTCAACAAGCTGCTCGTCATCGGCAGAGGTAAACACAATGCGAGAAGCCATAGATATGTTTAGTAATTTATTATAAATAATAAACCACTCTCTTCACTGCCCCGCAACGGCCTGCGGCCTTGACTGCTCTGGGAGCAGTGGCTGCGGGCCGCAGTGTCTACCCCATCGGCGGGGTGCGGTGTACGATTTCTAGGACAACACCCATACGGAGTACAGTGTATCAAGTGGTCTGCGGAGTCCGCACCCCGCATCCCGCTGCGAAGTATAACCCGCGGCTAGGACATCACGCCTTTAACAAAAGCCTGCGTTACAACTCGGATGTTTAAATCTGCATCTCTTTCAATCACAAATCGTTATTACTGAAAATGTTTTATAACTGTTTACTGTCATGTCGAGTGAAGACGAAACTCAATCTAGTCAGCCATCTGACGAACCCAAAATTGCCGATGGCAGCCAAAATCTAGTAGATGCATTACAAAATAACTGGTTGTTCTGAAAAAGTCGATATTAGCTAAATTTATCATTGCCAAAGAACAAGCTTAGAATAGCACTTTAATGGAATTCGCAGACAAGAAACCCGATTAGGATAAAATAAGAAATATACTAAATAACATGAAGCATGAAGTTAAAAAAAAACTGTCAAGCAAAAACCCGGAAACAAAACCATAAAATTGTAAAAGATTTTGTAGCCATTCTAGAAGAATTTGGAAATCCCGTTTCTAAACAGGTACCCGGCGCTGCTACTGCTGGAATACAAGAAAACGACGAAGAAGCAAGCATTCCAGAAAGAAATTTTCAAAACAACCAGAAAGTATTGAGAAAAAAATTCAAAAGAAAAACAAATGATACAGATCGAACTACCTCATTGTCAAAATAGTGATTTACAACGACTTGTCCTAAATGAACAAAACAACTGATGAGAATGCAACAGAATAAAGAAAAGATGAAAATGAAAAGGGAGGAAGTTAAAATGCAAAATAAGTTATTAGCATTACAACAAATACAAAATGAACAGGGAACCCTGCAAAACCAGCGACACATCTTTAGCACCTTTTAGCGTTGTACTTTCAGTTGAAAAATCATTTCACATCAGCAAATGCTGAAATAAATTTGACCACTATTTTTTTTAATAAATATTTTTTAATATTTTCCCCTTACCTTATTTCCTTTTTTACAAAAAAATAAAAAAATAAAAAATAAAACAAAATAAATAAAAAAAGTTATACAAATTATATACTAAGGAGGTTATACCTTGTATTGCACGCACACGTGCTGTGCAATACTTGATGGAGAGGAGCATACATCGATGATAGGGCTCCTCCCCCTTTCACATTACAAGACGACGAAAACATTTCGCTTAGGTTTTCTACCGATGATCCATCATAGCGGAGTAATTCATGATATCTGCTTGAACTAATAACACGCCGATTTTTATACTTTTTCACTGCGACCGTGCATAAATGCAGCCATAGTTGATCATAAGTTTGGTCTGAGAGTACCTTAAAAATCAGTCAGTAATTTCTCATAAGAATAAGTATTGATTACATTTTATTCACACTCTTTTAACGAATTACTTCCGCTGGATAAGTATTTATGTGTAGTTTTCAGAAATTACTTGTTAAGAAACATAATGTCTAGATAACAAAGAATACTAATTTCTTAAACTTTAATCACCTCTTCGTAAGTAATTTCTTGAAACTTACAAGGAAAGTAAGTACTGACTTTTGTTCACATCACAAAAACTACTGTGATTACTTATAAGTAAACACTTCTTGAGTAAAGTAGTTTAGTATTTACTTGAATGTAGGAGTTTTAAACTGTATCTGCAACTTATAAGGAAATTATAACAGTTATCAGTAATTTCGGAGAGTTTATTTTCAGTATAAATATTTGTTTTACTGGTCAATAACTAATGTTTGATAAAAAAACTGCTGATTTATAGTTAATCTAAAAAAGTTTGAATAGAAAAAGTATAATATTGTTAGTTAACCTACATGTGAGTAATTCACATCGCCATTCTTTTACATGTACAACTCACAATATAATTAATGGTCCGAAAACAGTTATGATGTTTTAAAAAAGTAGATATCTACATAATTATAAGATGAGAAAAAGCCTAGAGGCAGAAAATCACTCAAGGTTTTTTTTGAATACTAAAGAATTTGAATTCATAAATGTTTAAAGTATATTTAAAGGTTATAAATACCTTGATTAATTCCGTTGAACAATCCATTGGTATTAAGGTATTTATAAGCTTTATATATACATTAAGTATACAGACCAGTAGGCTAATCCCACTTTATGTCCAAAATTTTTAAAGCCTGTCAAGATATAAACTGGAAAACGATTAGTAAAATTGCAATTTCAAGGAGAGACATTGTATTTAATTCTAGAGAAATGAAGGAAACCCGTTTTAAAATACAGGAGCCTAAATCACAGAAGACATTATTTTAAAACTTAGGATGCTAGCCTCTGAAAAACATAGTAAAATTAGAAAAGAGTACAACAACAATATATAAAATATATGTCAGCAATTAAATTGTGTACGTAGAACTTTTTAAAGTATTTATTTTTGTATGTCATTGTGGTTGTGTGAACTTGTTAACGAACTAAAAATACTTCCAATAAAAAGGGGGGAAAACTTAAAACCTATGAATTGAAGTTGAAAAGGTGTTAGTTAGAAATGGAAAATAGTAATACACCCTAAATGAACTTAACTGTTTCATTCAATACAATTTGGTGCCTTTTCTTTATCGGTTTCACCTTGTTCATGAATAATAAAATAAACAAGTATCAGAAAGTAAATATATTTGTATAACATACCGACTGTTTACATTTTGTATTTGTTGAAATGCGTACACTAAGATGAGAACAAAGAAGAAGGGAGTTAATTGTGAGTTTTTTTTGTTACTAGCTTTGTTTGAAGACAGTACATTAGTTATTTTATGGCAAACAATTTAAAATATAACACATAAATCTACTAGATTAAACAGCAAGAAGAAATAATGTGTTACACCAATAAAGTTAATAAATAATAGCAAGTAGGGAGGATTAAACATACTAAATAAAATGAGGAACAAGAAGAGAAAACCATATACTGACCAGGACTATATTCTAAAGTGTAAAATGTGATGTTTAGTGAACAAATTTACTTCTTCGATACTTCCCTAAAACTGTTTTCAAATACAATTATTGAGGTAAGTATTTTTCTGTGACGAGCGTTACTGCATAATGTAACTTTGAAATGTAGTGGTTTTGAATACATTACTTTAAAACAAATAACATTTGAACACATAACTTCTGGGAAATGACTTCGAAAAGTCTAAGAAGGTTTAAACTTAAGCTAACACAAAAATAAATACATTACACTAATTCCATTAATACACATTAAATGGAGTATTTTAAATTAAGTATTATTAATGCAGTATTACGCGGACAATAATAAGAACGTACAATGAAAAATGATGGTATTAATTTCATGAGAACACAATGTTGGCTTCACGCTCGGCAACAGACCCGACTTTGGTTTAAGCATCATGATCTATGGTTTAAGTTAATTATTTCCAGCTCAGTGCCTGGATACAATGGAACTTCTCCAGAAACATCTCCACTAAATTAAGTTCTGGATCACACTATTGGGAAACAAATTTAACAAAACTATTGTAACATTTTGTTAACAAAATTAAGCTGGGTTTTTCGTTAAAAGAATATGAGGATTTAAATATTTGTTAGCCTCACAAAACACAAGTTCTAATAAAATTTGATGACAGAATCAAGCAAATTGTTTACTTCACCAAAAAAAAATTTAAAAAACAATTCAATACATGTTGGTGATTCAAACATTTTTAAGGACATGCGTATGGGCCGTACCAATACGAGTAAGAAATAACAATAATAATCAGTATTTTGTTCTGATCCCTCCCACCCCAATAGTATTAATGTTTTATACTAGATTACTCAAGATTACTAGATTACTTATTTAATTCATTAATTAACTATGACGGATAATGTAACGAAATATTGATTATGTTATTCGGTTAGAAACATTGTAATAAAAATAACTTGTATCAGTTCAGGTGTAATTTATAATTACTCTTTTAATTTTCCCAAAAACAGTAATTCTGTGTTATCAAATTAAAACAAAATGTTTATAAAGATTACATAATACCTCAATTCATATGCACGATACAGAACTGCATGACTAGGTTTTCAAAGTCATGTGGCAATTCGTTCGAATTGTCTGCAGATATTTTAAAAACAAAACTAAAATTTGTCTACTCTAGTTTAAAAATTAACATTTTTATTCATAAAATTATATTAGGTCTCTTTTCGTTTTTGATTTCTGTTAAAAAATTCAAGTTGTTTGACTTATACACTGTTTTAAAGTTATTATCCAAAAAGGATTTGTTTACACATTATGATCATTTATTTTATCTTTGAATTTAAATATAATTATACATTTGCATATCCTTT
>JAGFPH010000651.1:167961-180628 GCA_018207615.1 Philaenus spumarius
TATTTTATCTTTGAATTTAAATATAATTATACATTTGCATATC
Source organism: Philaenus spumarius (assembly GCA_018207615.1). NCBI lineage: Eukaryota > Metazoa > Arthropoda > Insecta > Hemiptera > Aphrophoridae > Philaenus > Philaenus spumarius. Next base: position 168,005 of record JAGFPH010000651.1, read on the forward strand.
CTTTAAAATATGTTTTATTTATAAAATGTGTAAAAAAACTATGGTTTAATTTTTAATCTAAAACATGTTTATCTCAAGTAGGATCTGAGATGCAAAGTAATCCTACCATGTTGTTATATAGGTTTTGTCCTTCTTTTCACCAGATAGTATTTTGTGTGATAACGCTAGATAATCCTAGAGATAATAAATTTAAACCAACAAAATAAATTACAAATTAATTTTCGTTAGTTGGAAGGCCAATAACTTATTTCATGGCCAAAGTGATTATAATTGTGTAAAGTTTAAATCCTTTAAGTATTCTTAGACTAAACTTTAATTCGATTCTTTCTTGATATTAATATTAGGTTTGTTACTTTGATATGTTTATGAATAAAAGAAATAAAAGAGAAATGCATTCCGTAAAGAAAAAAACCAAGTCAATTTGGATTTCATAGCGCCACTAAAGTTTTCATAGATCAATTAAAGTTTGTAATAACTAAACTCCAAGTTATAATATAATGTTTTAGGACTCGCTTTGTATTTGTTTATTGTTTTGTGTTTACTCATTAATTGAAATAAAATAATCTCTAAAGTTGATATTTAAGAAAGAGTAACACGATTGAACAAATAAAAAGGTTATATTACACAAATGCATCCTAATTAATAACAAACATTTAATTTTAATTAATTGTTAGCTTAATTTTATAAAAAGGGGATGTGGCTGGGTCAAAATAAGAAATTTGTCTTGAAATGCTTGGATTTCTAGAAGTCATTTTGTATTTTGTCGGTAAATTATATGTAATACAATTTTGCATAGTAACTGTCTTAAAGGCACCATTTGAGAAAAACATTCCACTTATTTCCTTTACTCGTTTCGAAATAATTATAACGTCGAATATCTCGAAAACCGCTAGATTTATAAAATATTAACAAAACTTTAAAACATTTTCCTCTAATAGTGACAAATAAAAAGGGAAACTGAGATATCAATAAAAACTGAAAACAATAGTTCTTGGTGGTTATTAAGTTGTTAACAAACTTGAATAATTCTGTCACATATCTATAGACAGGGTTTTATTTAAAGAAACGTATTAAAACCTGTTGAAGGATTTTTGGAAACACTATGATTGTATTTGCAGAATCATTCTTATTTCTTACTTATTTAGAATATTTGAAATTATGTATTTTTTAACAACTATTACTCGACTTGATTTAAGTGATTATTCTGTGCTTATTCTTTAATATGTAGTGCGTTACCTACATCACGTTTGTCTTTTCGTATTGAAATATTATGTTAACATTATTATTATAAATACAAATTCTTCAGATTAATCTTATTTCTTCATTTTCTATTAAAATATTTCAGATATAATATAATAAATTGTTTGCTAAGTGAGAAGAAAAACACAAAAATACTCAAAAACGCTACTATTAAAATAATACTAAGATACCAAAGTAATCACACAAAATGATGTTTAAATCCTTTACAAATCTGTTCCTGGATATATAATATCGGTTTATAGAATCTCTGATGGACAGGTTTCTAAACATCTTGCTTTGAGTACCCCTGCTTTGATAATTTTACATCTTTCTGGTTTCAAACAACGATTGAAAATATTTTAATATTAGCTACTAGTACCAGTTTGTACACACGATGCATGCGCCGCTGTTTCAAAGGTTAGGCCTGTTATCTGATTGATTCTTATGCACCTATGTCTTTACAATCAATGTTTAACAAACTGTACATCATTTCATTCGTCAATATGTTTTGTACATCAAAGCGTCCTGTTATATTGAATCATCTAAAATCATGTTTGTAGCAAGAAAACACTCTTCATTCACTGCTGGAAAGATTGAATTTGGTAAAAACCATTAGTATTGAAATTGAAGATTTCTCCTTAAATACTGTTGATAAATATTTGACATTTTAAAATATTGTTAAAGTCGGGAAGCTAGACAACGTTTTCATAATCGATAAGTTTTATTCAACTAAATATTGAAATCAATTTTCCAAAAGTATTAAAATCACTTTTGAAGTGTTTACATTAATTGTTCTTTAAGTTTATTTTAAGAATGAAATGATTCAATTCAATTCAATTCAATTTATTTTTATTTCCTTAAATATAATACAGAAAAAATGTATAATAATATCACGGAAATTGTGCCCACATAGGCTTAGCCTGTGCGTAGGCACGAGTCGCATCTAAAAATCTAAGTTACAACAAGGAAGACATAATATATTTATTGATCTATATTAAAGTTTTATAATATAAAAACAATAGAGGTAGAGTAGAGTGGGAAGTGCCACACGGAGGAATCCAAGTCCATATCGGACCAAAACAACCCGGGTCAACAAATAGTTACTGCTTCAACACACGAGAATCAATAATAGCGAGAGAGATAAGGTAGTACAATAAACAAGGGTAAATATATTTGCTACCTGTAGATGGATACAATGACATTCTCAGTACCGTCCCTTCCCAATTCCAGAAGCCAGTTTGTAATATGCTTCTTAAATGTCTGAAGTTTAAAGTTATTAAACATACGTAAGTGGTCAGGTAGATTCCTATATAAAACATGAGCTATGTAATGTGAATTCGTGACCGAGAAAGTCTTACTTAATTTTTTATTTAAATTTCCAAGTGACTTTGAGCTGCGTGTCAAACGTTGATGATCGGTAATTTCGAAAATATCTCGGTAGTTTTAAAAAATATAAATTGCAAGAGTTTTGACATAAATTTGTCTAAGATTCATAACCTTAAATTCGTCAAAAAGTGTCTCAGTAGAAAAACAACGGCCTTTACGCAATGCAGCTTTAAGTATAGATTTTTGAATTATGTTAAGAGGTTCAAGAATTGTTTTAAAGGCACCCCCCAGGCTATTATTCTCCCCATAAATAATGATTGACAATAAGCATAATAAGATAGTTTCAGCTCTTGAACATTTAGGATTTCACTAAGATGCTTAAAAAATAGATTAGTTTGCGTGTTTTTTGCTTTACATATTTGACATGTTCAGTCCATTTCATCCGTTTATCAAACATTACTCCAAGATACTTATAACAATCAGTGCTTTTAATATGTTCGCACAAACATACCTTGTTTAGATAATCACCACAAGAATGTAGTTTTAAAGAATTTAGATTTAGATCAGTGCAAGCTCTCAGTGAAATCGGCAGAAATTTAGTTTTAGAAACATTAAGAGTTAACAAGTTTTGGTCAAACCACTTTTTTACGGAAGCCAAACCCCTCAATGCCTTTCCCTGTACTTCTTCCCAAGTTTCCCTTTCAAATAATATAGCCGTATCATCAGCAAAAAGAAAGAATTTGCCCTCAATATTTAATTTGTTCAAATTGTTTATATAAATCAGGAACAAAAGCGGCCCCAGAGTACTTCCCTGAACCACCCCATAGTTAACAGAACAACTATCACTGTTTACCCCACATATAGAAACAACCTGCTTCCTATTGGACAGGTGGCTTTCAAACCACGAGTAAGACTTTCTTCTACAACCGATTAATTTCAATTTGCGAAGAAGTTTCTCCCTGTCAACGGAGTCAAACGCTTTAGCAAGATCAAAAAAAAAACACAATGTTACGCCTATTACTGCTAATAACATCATTGATGTTGCTGGTCAAATCAAACAGGGCATCAGATATTCCTCTGTCTCGTCTAAAGCCGTACTGACAACGCGTTAGAATTTTGTGTTTGTTTAAATATGAAATTAGCTGGTCTTTAACGATTTTTTCAATAATTTTTGAAAACACGCTTAATAGAGATATAGGACGATAATTATTTTTTTCCGATTTGTCGTTAGTTTTAAAAAGAGGGACAGCCATAGCAGTTTTATATATATCAGGAAATATTCCTGACTCAATACTTAAGTTTGTTATGTGAAGTAAAGGCTTCATAAACATATCAATGTTGTCCTTAAGAAGGGACGCTGAGATGCCATCGCAGCCAGGTGCAGAGCCACCCCGCAAACTGTTTGCATATCTTATAATGTCGTATTCAGTAACAGTACGTAAGTTGAAATTAGATAAGGTCACGTAGTCTTCGTCCCTTATTATAGGTTCACCACCGGAGTCGATAGATAACGCTAAATTATATCCGACGTTGGAGAAGTACGAATTGAATTCATTAGCAACTTGTTTATATGTGTCTGTGTTTATGACTGCCTGGGAACCTTGCAAATATTGTTTTATTGGAAACCCTTTCTTACTGTTACCGCGACCGCTCAAATCGTTTATAATTTCCCAAAGACGTTTCGGATCATTTCTACATTGAGTTAATTGGTCTCTATAATAATTCCGTTTAACTGACTTTATAATAGTGTTTAGTTGGTTTCTATAAGTTTTAAAATAAGCTATAAGGACCGTATTAAATGGTTGCTTCCTTACTAATTTTGCGATTTTATCTCTCTTTCTAATAGATTGAATAAGACCAGTAGTAATCCAAGGTTTTAATTTTTTATTGCGTGATATGAACGATGAAGTACTTTTCGTTGAAACGCGCACAAGATTCCGAATAAGAGATTCAAAAATTAAAGAACAAACTCGGATATCTTGCGAACAGGTAACAGATTCCCATTCTAGTTTAGTTAATAATCGAACAAATTCATTTTTATCGAAAAAAGACGGAATTGGAGACTTTGAAACAGTCCCCGAAGGCAGCTCAAACTGTATGCCAAGCGCTGTGCTATAATGGTCCGTGACGTGGGTTTGAATTACTGCAGCCTGCACTTTATCGAAATCAAAATGGTTAACAAATACATGGTCAATGCATGAACTACCCTCGCCGGACACTCAAGTCGGTACGTTCACACAGCTTACAAACCCGGCCCCAGTCAGTACATTTAAGTATCGGTCAATATATCTGTCATTTTTCAATAAATTTAAATTTATATCACCTGTGAAAATATAAGTCTTATGTTTATTTACAGTGCTGTAGTAATTTTCTAAAGCGTCAATAAAAAGTTCAACGTCACTGTCATCAGTCCTATACAAAGCCAACAAACTGCATCGTCTGTCCCCCATTACAAAATCAAGAATCAACCCATTTACATCACTCAACACAATCTCTTGGGACACGACTGATAAGGACTGCTTTACATATATAATAGTACCATCATTTTGATTTTTTTATTAACAGTCCTGATCATATCGTACCCCCCGAAATTAATGTCCACAGCCCCCTCACTAATCCAACAATCAGTTAAAACAATAATATCAAATTTACTGTTAATCCCTTCTAAATAAATTAACATATTATCAATATTTTTTGAATAACTCCTGATATTAGAACTAAATATGTTTAAAGTAAGGAAGCCATCTAGATTGTCACCGAAACTATAGCACAAACCATCACTCAGTTCGACACATCCCACACTCCCGAACAAATCTATATCCCTAACTCTATTCATAATCCTAAAAAACTAACAAAAAGATACTTGTATAAGCCTAGCTCACCCTCCGCTCCATTACACAGCTACACTTGCAAATTGGTGCCAGATATACAAAACATAAAACCTAATTAAACAAATCGTATAAGATAAACTAATTAAAAAAAAAAAAAAAAAAAAAAAAAAAATGAAACAACCCCTATTCCAAACTACAAATAAAAAGAATACAGAACACTTGAAATTACTTATAAATAACTTAAATACCACTTATCCTTATACAATTATTAATGAAATAAAAATCACTTTGCATTGATCATTCTTCTAATGCGGTATAAAAACTGTAATAAGAAATAAATATAAGAAATAAAAAATGAACATAAACCTTTTCCTATTCATAAATACAAAAAAAATGTATACATTTATATTTATTTTATTGTTTCAGTCCCTCACATTCGCCCTTCACTCACACCCTTACATACCCATTCCCAAAAGCTATAAACTTAAGCTCATACCCAAGAATAAGACATTTAATAAGAAATAAAAATAAAAACAACCCTTTCCCATAATTATAATTATAAAGTAATAAGTACAAAAGAATGAATACGTTTATATTTATTGTTTCAATCGCTCACATTCACCATTCACTCTCACCCTTACATAACATACTCAAAGAGCTATAAAACATACATAATTGACATAACTCAACAGTCACACAAAAACCTGGTTATTGCGAGTGTTCGATAGAGTTAATACTCTCTCTGCCACCTCCTGACGAAGTCACCTCGAGAGCATGATTTTCGATCTCCTCAACACTCCATACTCGAACAGAAGGTGAAGTCGGCGTCCTTCTAACCAAAATCCTCCCATCCTTGGTCCAAGCAAAAGCCAACCTCTTCTCCCTTACTAGATTTTTCGCAATTCTGAGTAGATTTTTATTAGACGGTGTAAGGTGGTCATTAATAAACACCGGTCCAGGACTGAAGGAGCTTGAAATGTTCAATGTGTTAAGTTTCCTCCTCTTTGCAGCAGTAAGCCAAGTTGACCGCGTCAATCGCGAAACAAACTGAACTATGATTGTAGGCGGGAAGGGACGATCTCTAGGAGCTGGTAACCGATATGCAATGGAAACATCATTTCTAGCGTAAGGAACATCCAGACTCAAGGCCACTGAATCGATGACAGCATATATGTCTTCATTTAACGTAACCGGTATACCTTTAATTTCCAGGTTGTGGTTTCTCGAGTATTGCTGCAGATCCAATATTTCGTGTTGCAAACTAGACACTTTATGGAATAGGTTGTCATTATATTTACGCAACTCTTCACACTCAACTTTAAGTTTAGAATTTTCTAATTCGAATGATTCCAACTTATGTTTAAAATCTTCAAGTGTAGTTTTTACTGAGTTTGTGGCTGCTTCTATTCCAGCGAAATTTTTCCTATTTTCTTTCCGATCATCGGACATCTCTTGCTGTATTTTCTTTAAGAGTTCCAATACCGGCGATTCATCCCCATCTGAGCGTGACGAGACAGACTCAACGGCGCAATCATCACACTTCATTTCATCACTTAGATTTTTTAAACCTCTCATCGATTTAAGTCTGCAACACGCTAGATGGAACTGACCCTGACAGTCATTATACTTAACAATTTCCTTTATATTTATAATATTTTCATTACATTTACCGCACGACATAGTAAAGAAATAAAAAACACTACCACAACACAATAAGCAAAACTCACTTCAATTGCAGATATAAATAATAGTACTAGATAATTTATTCAATTATAAACAAACATTTGCTCCGAAAAACAGTATATTCACCACGTTAAAAATAAAACCAAATCCACGAAGTTTCCAAAATAAACACTACCTGGCTATAAACGAGTACAAACCAGGGAACGGACGGGCAAGCCAAATCAAGGCCTAATCGTTTCGGCTTATCAGCACAACCTTCCTCATTGAACGACTGATTACGACTAATGACTGATTACATGCCTATATGCATAACTAAGGGAAGAATCTGATCATGTAACTGATATTTTGAAAACACATGTTAAGTGTGCTTTTCACATTGGTTCTGAAGTAATGCCTCGATAATTCAACTTGCAAAAAGTAAAAAAAAAACTAGTATTATTATCTACTACATCACAAAGTATCAAACAACCATAGCAATAATTGCATAACGAGGGAACCAGACTATTAATAAATCACCTTCAAGTTTGTAATCCTAATTTAAACACGCTAAGATTAATGACGTCATCAAACTGTCGTATAGAGCTTAGGTTTACACTTTGAGCGTTGTTTAATGGTAGGAACGAAGTGGGTGTGTTTTATGTAAGAATAAAATTCCTCAAGCCTGACAGCAAAATTTTTATAAATTACACGATACCTACATTAATAATATAGAAAAGGCAAACTTTGTAAGTTCGATTGTTTACTTAAAATATAATAAATAGAACAAAATTCTAAAATACAGTGTAGTTTCATATCTTTCAAAAACAATATCACACAAGATATATCATCAATTATTTATTTAATAATTAATATTAACTATGTCAAATCGCACCGTCATGCATTTTGTTCAGATATTTCCTTTTAGTGTATGGAATCCTGCAATGGTGATTCGAGTATGTGATTCGAGCAAACTGTTATATTTATTGACGATTCCCTTCAAGATTTAATACATAACTCTAATTCAACTAAACTCTAAGAGACTCTTGAAACATTCAATATACTTTACAATATTTGACCTGAACTTTCAAATCTACAACTCTAAATATAAACTTTTAAAACTAATATAAATGCGAGTGTACTTACGTGATACATAATATTATCACTTTAAAGTTATAAAATATGTTACGGTTTGAGCAGTTGTCAACAATAAAACCCGACTTAAACTTTTAGAGCTGATTTCGCTCAACCTCTGCAATAGTTTAATGAAACCTAGCCTAGATTATACATTGGGATTATGTTTACAACTTAATCAAAATAAACTTCTTATAATGTATGTATGTTGGTGGTTTTGCATATGTTTTATAAAACTAATGTAGGCCATGATATGCTATTTAATCTTAAATAATCTTCATTGAGGTTAGGAATCATTGATAATGTATGTATTTTTCAAATTATTCTTGTTCTTGAAAGAAAAAAGGCTATATTAATTTTTAAACCATCACTAACTTGGGTTTTTTTGTCTGAATTACTGATATTTAAATAGAATCATTAAAGTTTGAACTTCTGTTATTTTACAAATACAGGCCTATTGTCAATAACTACTGACGTTCACTATAATGTGTGCTAGGCTGCTCCAATTGCATTTTAATAACAGTTCATTCATGTTCCATTTATTGTAATTCTCTTATAAAGTGTTTCTTTCTTTTCAATAAACATCCCTATAGGTTTGAAATGAATAAACTATAAATTCAAATTTAATTATTAGTAAGCTTACATTTGATTATATTATTAAATAAAAGATTAAAAAAATAATTATAAGCAAAGCCAATAAAAGAGTTTACTTATTGTAAGCAATGCAAATCTCACTAAAAGTAATTTATGCACAGAGTTCTGTTTAAATTGTTAACTTTAATATTTTCAATTAAGTATTATTTTGAATTCAATAGATTCTCGCAACAAAGTATATACCGGTCAGGTCAAATGGCAATATATCTGAACCGTCAATAAATATCAAAAGCAATAACGGAGGGAGATTTATTGAAAAAAACTATGTTTTATATACAATCTGTAATATAACAACTACAAATTATAGTTACCTATAAAATGATGAATCTGTCCGTCTTGTGACTTCTTTTATATTCTTAATTTACGCGTTTCGGGGCCGTGGTCCCATCATCAGAATGAAAAATGAAAAATCACTCCATTGGAGGTCGTTAAATGTTACAAAAAACACAAACACATAAAAGACACTACACACGCACACGTATAAGAACGACAAATATGGACCTCATTTGCGAGATTAACTTTAGTAGCGCTACGTTATCTACCGCGCGAGATACTGATGTCCGGAGACAGATAGGACTTCTGATATCCCCACCTCTTAGCTTCCAGTATACCCCTAGTGCTCCATTGTGTACATCAGTATGATGTATTTAAAACAAACATTGTAAATTTGCCACACAACTTAAAGATATCTACATTTATAATTTGGACTCGTAAGGAAAATTAAGTGAAAACTTTGCACTTATTACTGCGTATGTTCTACATTATATCAATCTAAAGGGCTTCGGGTTAGTAAAGAAAGTAATGACATTTAAAAATAATTTTAAGTTTTGGCCTATATACAGGGTGTCCAATAAGTAAAGTGCCAAACTTCGGGGAATGGTTTTATGGGTCAAAATAAGAAAACAAGTTCATAAAAACACATATTTTAATTATCAAAACTTCTGAAACGAATACAAACATAGAGTAGTATATTGTTTTACGCATGACAGTTCACTCTCTACATGTCAAGGAAATAATGAAGATGTAATCCTAATAATTAGTTGGCGACACATTTACTGAGAGCTGAAGTTTTGAGCTTAATTACTTAACCTACTCGACTTGTTCGTTTATAGAGTAACGGCTAAATTTGAACAAGAAAGGCAGGTCCCATCCTCACGCAATCAGTAAAGTTGAATGCAGCTGACTTAAAAGGATTTGTACAAACTATAATATGTCTACCCTACCAGTTGAGCAGACCCTGTACTTTATCTTCCGTATATACATGTAGTATGAACAATCTAGTATACAATTAATAAGTTAATTAAGTTATTCATTAAAGAAAATATCTCTATTGTAAAATCAGATAAAGATGTCAAAAAAACATACAATTTTATATAATTTAAAATTAATTTATGTATGAGATATTACGGTAATTGGGAAATGGTGGAGGCTAAAAACATCCATCATCTTCTTTTATTTTTTTACGAAATACGGATGCACCTAGGGAGATTTTTTCTTTTTAAATACAACTAAGAAACGTTGGAACAAGGCATTGCATCTACTGTTTATTAATAACAGATGTTGTGTTATTTACTTTCTTACTTAGTTTTTCATGCAGTTAGACTCTTGGTAGGATGAGTTAGTGGTACACAGTAAAAGTAAAATACCAGTATTCAATAGCTAAACATTGTATTTTTTTGTTTGCATACAAAAGAAGAATAGTTTATTTGTATTTAACTTTTTTAAATATGTTAACGCTATAAAACGTTATTTCATCCTGTTCTTTAAAAAACACAAAATGGACGACAGAAGCAAATAGAAGTGTTTTACCTTTAGAATCACCTAGCATATTAACTTGTATTACAAAATAAATTGTATCGTAATATAATTTTATATTAAATGTATTCATACAAAGGATGAAAAGGTTAAAATTGGTTTATAAAAAAAACTATAAAATGTTTTTACTTTATAGACCAACGGATTTATTTAGCATATTATTGTATTGCAATTGAAACTGATATTGAAAACATTTAAACTTTATATTAACGTGTAAAATTGTTAAGTCATTTGATCAGAAGCTAATATACATATAATAGCGTACTATGTTGTCCAAATGAGGTTATACACAAACTTGATCTAGACTATTAACAGGAAAATATTTATCTAGGGCAAGAAAGTTGTTTATACAGCCAAGAACCCATTCACAAAAAAGGAAAAAATAAAATGAATGTTATTTAAATGTACATACATAAATTTTTATTAATATGTGTTTGTTAGCTGTAAACAAATTTTATAACAATAAATACTGGACAATATAATCTAACGCTTTACTCCCAGAATCTGTTTTACAGACGAGGTTTAAAACAAAACCATGTATTGACGAGCTATTAAATAGAATTAGTGCACAAAGGGGAGGGTTTAGGGACGATTTGTGATCCACCGGCAGAAACCATGTTAATCTGTTTTCCAGTATGTTTGAATCAAAACACAAATCAACTTTGTTTAGCTTCAATTTCCCTGTGTTCATGTCATGTGCGGTCCAAACGTTTACTAAAATTTAATTATGTATATTGCTTGAACAGGTCAGCAGTGAAAAGAACCACATGAAAAACCAAAACAAACATCTTACTTAGATTCCGTTCAATGTATTATTGAAAAAGTTTGATCTATAAGAATTTTGATATTAAATAAATTAGCACTTATTGTGTGTATTTATTTTTCTGTAATGTGTACTAGTGTTTTCAGTTTGTGTGTGATTGTCATATAATGATAGTGTACAAACACCGAAACAATTGCCACAAATAAATATTTTTAGTTATTTAAGTTTAATTTAATTTTGTAATTCAAATGTTGATAGATACTGTATTATATGTCCTGTATTATTATGTACTGTTATCTCTGTAAAAAATAAAGATATTTCTTTCTTAAATAGTATAACGACCTAAGTTTAATATGATTTGACACATTCAACAACAAAACTAATATAACGTAACTGGTAAAATGTTTGCTACGTTACCACTCAACTGCTCAGCTTTATTAACCAGAACTAAATCCAGTATGAATTTAAAGAACTGAATCATGGATACTGCAATTTATTCCAGCATAAAGAAACTTAAAAGAAAGTTCATCATGTAGGCAAAAGTACCCAAACAACAGACTAATTATTTCAACTACTGCTAAGCAGAGATGACAAAGCGAAGTAAACATTCAAACTATTTGGCGTAACTTTACTATTCGACTCCCCGCTCATATGTTTGCAAAAGAAGACCTTTTTTTTAGGATAGAGAGTAGTGCTGCCAACCTAACTATATTGTACTAATTGAATGTTGAATTATATATTGTAGTTCAGTAGATTAGTGGTATAATGATTACTGTAAATATAGATATGGTTGCAGACGACGAAGATTAACTGTAAATATACGAATAAATATAAAAAATAAATGGTTGAAGTTATTTTTTCCCGTATGTAAAGCGTATATATGTTTAATACGTAATGCGTATTAATATTGTATTGTTTGTTGTGTAATGTGTTTAAGAACTGCAATTACATGTTTTAAGCTATGATATGTTATTTGGGTACACAATTTGTACATAATATATTTAAGAATGTATTTATTCTTCATGTAATTGTATAGTTTTGTGATCGCGTTACGGACTGACATTTTCGAAATAAGTTGTGACGTCATGCGTAGGAATACAAGTGTTTAACCGCGCGTATGCGTAGCCTAGAAATACGAGTCCCGTGTGCGCCCCCCGGGCGTAACTTTACTATTCGACTCCCCGCTCATATGTTTGCAAAAGA
>JAGFPH010000651.1:180728-191810 GCA_018207615.1 Philaenus spumarius
ATGTATCAATAGATTAAAAAAATAACATTTTATAATACATTTTGATATAATATAGGATTTATTTAATTTAGAAATATAAAATTTAAACAAAAATATTTTTTTAAATTTGTTGTTTAACATTTTAAAGAAAGATAAGAAAATACATTCATTTTAAATTTAACGTCAGTTAACTGCTCCTTTGTCATTTGGACAGTTAACAAAAGTTTATTCATACTACCTAGTTTATTCGTATGAAAAATTCTAAATGTATAAAAATTCCTTCATTAGAATACAAATTTACAGACAGTTTAGCCTAAATTCCTTTCTTTTTATTTTTGCAATCAATCAACATAACAGAACAATTATATTTTATGCTGCAAAACAAATAATTCAATTATTTCTTGTTCGCCTTTTTTGTGATAGCTGTTTAGCAATTAAATTTTGATTTTTTTTGGATTTTGCATGCAAGAGTGATTTATTTTTGTCTTTCTTATATCCATTTTATATTTATATTTTTTGTAAAAGGTTTTTTAAGTTTAAGTTTTTTTCTTGTATGCTGCAAACATATTAAGGAAGACAATATTATTTCAAATTTAATTCAGCGTAAAATAAAATAAGCTGCTTATTACGTGTATGGCAAGTATGAGAATAGAAAGTTGAACTTTAAATTTAAAAAATCACATCTCATTTATAGGCAACATTTATTTAAAGGAAGATAAAAATGTATCTAAAGGAAAGTTGACGGAAAGATGGAACTGCCTGGGGAGAATTCAATAAAAGTAGCAATCTGACTTCTTTTATAAAATATTTTTCTCTTGAGAATTTTCAAACAATGAAAGCACAGAAGATAAGAAACTATTCTGACTCTGATTAAATTAAGGTATATTCGTTATTAGAAGTAATTACAGTCATACTATCACCATGTACGGAGTAAAAAGTCTTCACATCACCCACTTGAAGACGTATATGTTATTCGTATTTTCTATTTTTAGAAAAGTGGTTGTATTTTATTATATTAAGTGGATGTTTATACTATGGTTAATTTAGCTTCATTCACGTCAATACTGTTTGTTTATATTATTTTATTACTTAAAATAGTTTTTGTTTTAAATAAATAAATAATTATTAATTTATGTATGATCAATAATGCTCAGATCTTCAAAATCACCGAAAAGATGACATCTATGACATCGAGAGAAATTAGATAGCTAAACGTAGTGTGTAAGTCTCTTCTAAAAATATAGACGAATTTATTTAGTTTTATAATATTTTGAAAGCATTTTTGAATTATATCGGCAATTTGTAAAATGTTTAATAACCAGCATTATTTCAAATAATTTAAAAACAAAACTTAGATTGCAATTATTATTAACTAAGATACAATTGAAACTTGACAATGTAAGTACATATTTATTCACAAATTTTCATTCCGGTTATTTTTACAAAAGGTGGATCGGAAAAATATCTAACAATGTATTTGTGTGCAAAAACAGAGACGTATCTGGATTTAGATGAATGGCGTGTATGGAAAACATTTCAGCTATTCTGAATCATAGCTTTTCGAAAGAAGGAGATTACACCCAACAACTTTCACCATCTAAATTGATAAAATACCTTCACAAAGCTCCACACAAAAATATGAACAATTGTCCTAAATGCACAAATTTTCCAACATTTTAAGGACCGTTTTCAAGATCACAAAATGATAAACATTACTTTCCTTGTTTAATATGATTAATAGTTTATATTGTTTAAAATAGTTTTAAAATATCAAGCAAAATATCAAAAATAAAATAGTGTACAAAAAACCAAAGCATTTGCACACAATAAATACATATTTTTAAAGTAAATATTAAAATTTTTAGTTTATATTAAGTCATCAATTAATATTCAATATTTTAATAATTTAATAGTTAGTATTTGTTAAACTATTAATAATTAATTATAATTTTAATATTTGACGAACCAAAAAATAATTTGTTTGTCATTCGTTAATTTGAGTACGTTACAAGTTTAATGTATGTATACTGCATTGTTTAAATTGTGTTTTAGGTTGCAAAACCTTGCAAATAATAAAGATGGTTTATTATTTTAAAATACCAAAATTTGCTAACTTGGATGCTATGGTAACGGATGTAAATGTATTAAAGAAACGCATGTTGGTTTATAGGCTTAACCTAAAATTATGTAGGATAACCTTAACCTAATTATCAAATTTTGGATTAAACCAATATAACCACCGATTTATATTCATGACAGTTTTTACTTCTGTCGGCAGTCCTACAACTGCTTCCTTTTTTTTTTTTTGAATTAAAGTCACTATATTAAGACGATTTGATTCTAAATCAAGTCGAGACACAGTAGTTTTAATTTAGAAACAACTTTCATAACAGCATTTAAGGAATATATGATATCGTTGGATACTTTCATAAAGTGATTTGTATGAGAACAATTTAGAACTAAGTTTACACGAAATTCACCAAACATTTACAATACTTAAAGAATCACTAACCATTTCAAGATTAATTACCTTCTACAGTGCAATACGACATATAAGGTTATAATTAATCTTGTTCAATGTTTCTATAAGGATGAGCTAACTCGAAGGTGTTTTATGAATATTCTAGTTTCTTCGTTATAAATTAAAAATGATTTCAATGATGATTGTATAGAAGTTACATACTAAACTCTTAGAGACTCTTAAAACATTCAGAAAGCTTTACAATACCAAATCGGTATACGATTATGTAAGAGTTTATGTCCGTATATTGAACGTGTTTTTGCTGTAATGTGCTACGCCTGACGATGCCTTCTGTTGAGGCGGAACAATTGTAGCAACAAGTGTGGAGCAAGGGAAATCCTAACTATTTTGACAAGGAATGCTAAAACCAGCTAATTTAGCCTATAACTTGCTAAATGATCGGCTTTGAGATTAAAAATCGTAGAATTGAACGCATTTTTCCATTTTTTGTTTACTTCATTCTTGAACATAAAACTATATTTTAAACTATCACTATCTTGGGCTGTTGGTCTGAATTATTGCTATTTGAATAGAATTATAACAGTTTGAGCTTCTCTTATATTACAATTAATTATAGACCTGCTGTCGATGAAAACTTAAGTGAATTTTAAAGTAAACAATAATATGTTTTTTCCTAAATGGCTGTATTTAAAATATTTAAGGTGAAAATCATTTATTTAATTAAACTTATTATTAAAGGGAATGTTTGTTTTGTTTTTCAAAATGTGTTACAGATTTTAGAGTAAAATGTTTAATTGTAGGCTCGGTACATTTACCATGTTGAAAATCCCTAATGGAATAAAACCCAACAAGATATAGTTTTTGTTTGTAGGCCTATATAGTTTCTTCTGAAGAACGGAGTAAACAAAGTGTTGTAAAATGTGTATACAATTTATTCGCACATGATTTTTCAGGGGATCTTACTAGTACATATGTACTTATTTTATAAAAATATACACTTTGCGAGGATATTCGGTGTAGGTACTGAACCTATTTGACTAAATATTTCACTTGTGGAACACACCTATAACAGGACCGGTCTGTACATATTCAGCTGTAGATGCTAACCACGACTAAATATTGATATATACTCACCTGATTAGGTCTTTCAATAAAAGGAAACCTATGTTCTACGAACATTATGGACAGACAACATGCCCAGAGCTCAGCCCCCCTTATGAACCACTTATACTGAGGAACTTGATATAGAGATGATAAACAGCTAGGGACAGATCATTGCTAAAGTAAAGAACGAGGTTTGTCATTAAAACTGTTCTAGAATTGCTGGTTATTTAAACTATTATTTTTGTTTTCCTATAGTAATTTTGAAAACAATATATATTTTTCTTTTAAATAAAATTAATATCTGGAGGTGTGTTTTCAAATAGTATAACTCAGTTTGCCTTGTCCTACTTAACAAGTTTAAACAAATCTTTAACACAATTAAATGTAACAAAGTTGAAAGGGAAGTTTGTTCCAACAGAACGCTTAGTAATTTGTTTGATAAAAAAACTTGTTTGCCTTAGCGTGGAAATTGCTGTTCCAGACAACTTTTGCCGATAAAGTTGGACGGTTACGTTTATTAAATTCTATTCCTGTTCAGTTTCCTATCTTGTTCTTTTCTACCTGTGCAGACTTTGATTAAATCTGTTCTGTTTGAGTATAACAGAACTCTGTTATTGGTTCATTATTACGTAATGGATACACTTTGTGCAATACCTCCGGTTGGCGTAATGGTTATAGCAATTGCTTCCTAAAAGGAAATATCGAGGAAGGTAAAGCTTTTTGTTTCGAATCTAAATTACGTTTTATTTTTGGTAGAATGAAATTTATTAAAACATTTTACTGGCACTCTAAACTCCAGTAAGGCATTCTCTTATAATTATTTGACCACTTAAACCTTCTTCTTCTTGATGTCAATTGCCAACTACAATACAATATAAATTTTAGTATTAAAATATAGTATTATATTCATAATACTGAACATAATCAAACATAAATTAGAAGCTACCATTTTAAAACGGTCTTCAAAGATAATATTTTATATGTTTTAGTTTTATGCTGTAGTCGAACAAACTGACACCAAGAAGAACAATAATTGCGAGTGTTTGAATATGGTTGAAGTCAAACCTATAAAACAAATGTTTAATAAGTCAATCCTAAACTTTAGTTACTAGCTGTCGTAGTGAATTGGATTGAGGATAAACTGTTAACGATAAAGTGTATAATATTGCATAGTCTTGCAATGAGTATATCATCTAACTTATGGTTACGATTCAGTAAATCTAAGGTAATGACTTCACGCAGAGACGTTACTTTATGCATAAAAACATTAATGAAATCTAAAGTTCATATTGCGCTACTTAGGTGGAAACATGATAAAAGTAGTAAAGCGAATCATAACCCTTTGTAATATAGATCTTATATAACCGATAAGACTGGGTATAAATAAAAAAAAAAAAACTTTATTATAAACGTAAACACCTTTAATGGAAAATATGGGTTAAGTAATTGTCTTTAAATGTAACATTAGTAACTAACCGTTCAAAATCACAGATTAATTAGATATACACCAAAAAAATATTTAAATAAGTAAGTAATATTTAAAAACAAATTTTATCTAGGAGTACCTTACTATGATGTGGGTATTTTTAACAAGATACATGTGTACAATCATGAGGATTATTATTGTAAAATACTTTTCAGTAATTGAAAATATTAAATTTGAAGTAACTACTCACGTTGATCATGTTATAAAATAAAAATGGCTATTTTTATTTTATTAAAAGAATTCCTTAAATAATTAGCCACACGTTGTGAAGCCAACTTATTATATACATTTTCAAAACTAACTTTGTGAAGTCAAATAACTTGTAATGAAAATATTTAAAAAGCTATTTTTAAAAGAAATCAATAACAGCCTTTGTTTTACAATACTTCTTTATTATAGGCAAAATACTTACTGGTTCTTTTACCACTGTTGGCTATATTCAGATTTACAGGTTTACAATTATAAGTTTATAGAGCACTTAAATATACGGTACAATCACAAGATTGTATATTAATAAGACAATAAAATATATTCACAAATGACAAATTATAACTCTATTATCTCGGGTTAAAAGGATCCTAGTCTATTAAATATGCAATCAGAAATATAAAACTTAGGTCTCTGCAGGATGAAATATCTGAAGCTAGTGAATGTTACAAAGTGTTAAAATAGTTCAAGTTCTTTAAATAATTACAAATTTGATATCAATGATTGTTGATTTTAGTTGATTATTGCTCACTTCAAAATGAAAGTCACTGTTTTACAATGGGTAATACAATTTAGATGGATAAGTTCAAATTTGGTTTGGTACTTCACCAATTATATAATTATGTAAATTTTATAATTGTCTCTTATCTTGATGGTACAGTATTTTATCTATACATTCTTCCTTTATTTGTTTTAAAAGAATATTTTAACTTATTTCACTTCAAATTAGTTATGAGTTTTATAAGTACGTCTGAACAGTACAAGGTTTAATGCTGAAGTACCAATTTTAGTTCAACTATACCGGGCTTCTACAGACAGTGCCGTTGCAAGTATCTCTAACAATTGTTTTTGTTAATTAGTTCCATAAGTGGCTGGTGTTTCTGGTCACATACACAAAATATATTACAAAGTTTATTTTTATTGGTTTTTATCGGAGATATTTATGTTTTCACAATGTTTATAATGATATTTAACCTTTATTAGTTTTAGTTTGTCCGAAATATGTAATTATTTGCTTTTGTAAATTCATATCTTTGTTCACTACCGAACGCAATCGTAAAACAGCTGTTCTCTATGCATCTACGGATGTCGTATTCAGTTAGTCATGCAACTTTGCATTCGCAGCACACTCACCAATAACCTTACTTTGTTTGGTTTAATACTTTTTAAAACTATACACTGCTTTTGAAATTTAACTCTATTACAACTTATATTACACGAATAAATCTATACGCTAATACTATTTCGAAATGTGAAACATTTTGAATACGTAGATAGGCTTATGCCTACTTGCAAATTAAACTTGGTTTGTATTTGTATATAAAAAGGTAAGTTAAGTGTTACTTAGTTATAATATGAGTGTTTATCGTTATTTCTTTATTATATATAAATTCCTGAAGTGAATTTACTTGTGTTTAAATGATTTTGTCTTGATCGAATTTTGAGGTTAAAATTTAGGCTATCTTGTCAACATTAATTTTCACAATATTTTAAGTTAGTTTACCAGGACCCTTTAATTTTTGTGAATTTGCTTATATTCTAACTGGGTCAAAATGTTATAATGTATCGGTATTTTAAACTGTTATAGAACTAATATAGGCTATAAGATCTGTTTTGAGATTAGAAGTTGTTGAAAATGTATATGTTTACAATCCTTTTTATTCACTTCGATCTTCAGAACAAATTACTTAAAATTTCTAACAATAAACTGTATCTAGCCGTGTCTATGTCGTTTATTGTAAATGTAGAGAGCCTACAATTAATTATAATAAGTATGCCTATATTTATAGCAATGATACTTTACGTAGAAGAAAAGAGTATAGCGCATGAGCATGGCTGTATTGTTTGATTCATTTATTCTTAAAAGTCTAATACAATTTTTGAGTCTGGAAGCAGACATGATAGAAAAAGTGCCACATTAAACATTTTATTCAAAGATATGAAATACATTTTGGAAAGCAAAATGATTTTAATCATAGGCCCAATTAAATAAAAGATTTTAACCAAACAATATAAAATACAATTATTTTTATGCAAAACTATATTATTGTTCAATTTAAACTCATTCAAGTTTTAACCGCTAGTGTAGGTATACCTTTGTAAACTAAGATAATATCAAACTTGAATGATTCTATTAAAATAGCAAAGATTCAGACCATAGCATAAGATAGACCTATCCATACAGACATAATAGAACGGATCAGATGTGTCTACATGACATTACATGTAGGAACATTACAACACAAAACTTATCATGTAAGTTGTAATCATAACCTTAATTGGTTCACATAGTTGTTGAAGTATTACAGCAGATTCGCGAAAGCAAAGAACTACCACGGTTGTGAGTCCTGGAATTGGCAAGCTCACAGATGATTTTGTATGGGAATAAACCTATCTGTGCTTATGTCTTGTTAAGCTGGTATCAAACTAAAATTGAAGTACTTAAAAAATATAATGTTAAATAAATAAACAAATTTACATTCAAATGCATTAAATAAAACTGATTAGGGTTTAAACTGAAAATATACGTTAAATGTATGCAACATACATTAATTAATACTACCAATGGACTTTGAACTTTTCATTAATAATATTAAAATATATAATCAACAATACAAGGTTAACAGTAAATAAAACCCAACCACACACTCAACATTAATTCAAAATAATTTAAATGTATTTGTTGGTTTTAGTCTTTTTAATCCTAAAAGTAAGTAACCATGATGTTGTGTACTTAAATGGTGCTGTGTAAGTGAAGAGTGTTTAATTTTGTAAATATAAAATATAATTTAAGTACTAGGTGTTGTTTGTCTCGGGATCATGAGGGATGCCAAAACCCTCTCAATCATTGTTATTCGTTACTCCTCTCCTATCTCCGTATAATAATTTTGAAGTTTTGAGGAACTGTGCACACTTCGAGCAATATTTTATTTTCCCAACTATTCTTTTAAATTGTTTATGTTTTAAAGTTAATAAATAACTGAAACCGATCAGAACATATAACTGATATTTCCTTTACGTTATGACATGAAATTTTATATTTCGGATTATTTTGTGACCTTAATATTAACCGATTTTAGTTAGGTTGGCTTTTCGGACTATTAAGTAATAATGTTATCTTTGTTATGGCGATAATGCCTAACAATCTTTATTGGATTTGCTTCTTTTTATTAAATTGTTTCAACTTTTTTTCAGTCGTTATCAAATGTAAACATTCACAACACTACATAAAGACATAGACACAAAACTGATTCAGACACATTAAAAAAAATAAATAAATAGGTACACGTGACGTACGTGGTCGGTGATTGTTCCCAATGTAGCTCGATCTTCAACTATTGTTATCATCGTCTGTTGGTTGCCGTTATTTGTTGCACATATTATTTGTAAAACTTATCACATTTTTTATTTGATTTTATGGTACTAATACAAACTGAAATTTATCTTTATGTAGGAAAAACTAATTTTGAAAAAAGAAAGATAATTTTTACTACAAAAGATAAACACATACTCACGTATATTTAAATGTTTTGAACGTAACACTTTAGCTATCAGTTTTTGACTCAAATGCTTGATGGCAAAAGGAAGGGCAACAATTCAGAAGACAGTGTGATGTTTCATACACCATTCCTAGTCCTAAGGGGACAAAGTAACGGCAAATATACGTGCCTTGCTTATAATAAACTGACGGCATAATTGATGACAGGTAAACGTTCTTGAATTTGAGATTTAAAGCTCTTGTAGCTTTAATATGTTTTTAATGGTATGTAACTTTACCGTACCAATATTGTTGTATATCCGCTTCAAATTATATTATTTTACTTGGGCTTACATTTGCGGAGATGCAGCCTAGTGCAGTGTACTACTGTTGCAAGTTGCTACAACACAGTTTCTCAGGTTCGAGCCTGGTCACTGACGTTCGTTACACTGTGCTGGGATACTAGAGTAATATTTGAATAATGTTTAATTAATTTTTGCATTATTTTGATTCTCATATAAAGTTTGTCTTTTTTTCAATAAAACCCGGATAAGTTTGAAATTGAATAATTTATAAATTCAAATTTAATCACCAGTAAGTCTACATTTGACTATATTATGAAATACACGATTTAGGAAAATAATTATAAGTAAAGTCAATACAAGAGTATTTTTATAGAAAGAAAAATAAATGTAGATTTTCTCATTAAACGTAGTTTATCTACAAAGTTATGTTTAAATTGTTAACTTTGATATTTTTAATTCAGTATTACTTTGTAGACAAATGATTATTTTAGTTGTTTTTAACCTTTACTTTCTTCTAACTCATAAAGTCTCACTTGACTTCATCTGCTATGTAATAACATTAATTCGTCGAATTCAATAGATTCTCACAACAAAGTATTGTTCAGTCAGGTCAGGAAACCAAATAGCAATATAATAAACTGGACCGTCAATAAATATCAAAAGCAATAACGGAACTAGTTTATTGAAAAATTGATGTTTTATGTACAAACAAGGCGATGATAACCACCCAGGCTTTTTGCCTATATACAGTATATAAACAAAATGTGTACAAACTTTAAAATCATCCCTTTTAATTATCTTTTAGAATAATGGACTATATTTAAATTATTAAGTTATTTTCTACGGGAAGTCAACAAATCACGATGGAAATAAGTGTGTACACTGTCTGTGGTCTGTAGATCACCTCGTTAAGGCTACCGCGGTTTCAGAAAAACAATGTTTCCATCTTCAGACAGATACAACACGTCAAATCACTCCATCAGAGGTCGTCATCAAAGTATATAAAAAACCGTATAAAAACACGCAACACAACACTAACACTACATTTAAACATAACGCAAAATAACATGTGCGATGCATGCACTGGTTTGGTCGTAATGGTGGGATTAGGCTTTGAGTTAAATCCGCTCTACTTTCATATCTGTTGTGACGTTCCATTACGAAGTTATCTCATCCTTAGTGGCTGCCATTAAGGCAATATCATAAATTAAATTATACTTAAACAAAAGTTTGTCGTTGAGGACATTGTGAGGATCCGTTTTTTACACTTTTATAAATTTCATATTCCTCCAACGAATCCATAATATATCTACTCTTATTACAAAAGTCTAATATTTCCAAGTTGGTGTGGATATCGGTATATTTATTGTCTCTATTGATGTTCTAGTTCAGCGAAACTAGAGGTTCTCTTGATGGATCTCTTCGGTAAGTGTTCCTTAAACTGTTTTTAAAGGAATGGGCTGTTTGTCCTATATAAAAACTGGGGCACTCACTACAGGTGATTTTATATATACCAGTTTTATTGTTTTTGTCTTCATTTATTATTTTTTTAGGAATATTTAAAAAGGACAATAATCTATTGGAGGTTTTAAAGGATACAGTGACGTCTTCTTTAGACAGTTCATGTTTTAAGGTATGGCTCAAGGCCAATCCGTATTCAGTGGAAACGTAGGTCTGTTTTTTAACGAGTTTGTCAATGTCAGAACTTTTGCACCCATTGGATATCGCTATGTATTTTATTGTGTTGACTTCCTGCTCATATTTTTGCTTGTCCATTGGTACTGAAATTAGCCTGTGAACAAAATTGTGGTAGGCTGCCATTTTAAAATTAAGTGGGTGGTGGGAAGAAGCGTATATCGTTTGGTTTGCTGTGGTGGGTTACTAAAGATTCCAAAATCAGTTTATTGTTTATTTTTGATATCGATAAGTCCAAAAAGTTTAATGTGTTATTAGATTCTTTTTCAAGCGTGAATTGGATTTTCGGATAGAATATAAGTAGTTAAGTAGCATCTTCAACTGTCTATTATTGCATTCGAAAAGC
>JAGFPH010000651.1:191910-234618 GCA_018207615.1 Philaenus spumarius
ATATATTATTAACTAATAATTACATTGGTATCTAATACATTTTATATAACTACAGCAAACATTTATTTTTTACTTTTTGATACATTTTTTAATAAATCCATGTTTTTTAAACTTTTTTGTATTAATATTTTTTTCTAAACCCAGATGTCTAGGAGTATAACTTAAAACACAGCATTTAATAAAACAACTAGAATTACGAAATGATATCACCAGTTAAAGAAAAACAACTTTAATAGTGACTAATGTGTAAAAATAATGTAATTCCCTGCAGCTTTCAATTGATTACAAACATAGAGTAACATATTGTTTTGTGCATGACAGTTCAGTCTCTACATTAAACTGTTAAGGAAATGATGAAGATGAAATCCTATTAATTAGTTGATGACACATTTACTGAGAGCTGAAGTTTTGAGCTTAATTACTCAACTTAAATTAGGGTGCTGTATTGTAACGAAAAGCTGTAGGATTAGTCTGCACATGACAGCTATTTATTATAT
Organism: Philaenus spumarius; assembly: GCA_018207615.1. Lineage (NCBI taxonomy): Eukaryota > Metazoa > Arthropoda > Insecta > Hemiptera > Aphrophoridae > Philaenus > Philaenus spumarius. Next base: position 192,408 of record JAGFPH010000651.1, read on the forward strand.
TTTGTTTCTCATATTGTTTTCGTCTTCTTCTCTATCTATTTTCATTACTATGTTCACTGTAAATATAAACCGATCAATTGCGTAATATTGCACCAGAGAAGGATACTATAGGTGTTAACATTTTTATAAAAGTCAAAATCTTGTTTATAGGTTGTGGTAGTAAGTAAGCATTCCTTGACGATAGTGAAGTACCTAAAGGTAAGAATAGCACTAAACAAAATATTTTATGTAGAATATTTTAATAAGCGTTAGAATATAGACTGGTTTTTGGTAATATTTCTCGATTTTTTCGTTCATAGAGTAAAGAAAGGCAGTTCCATATTCACGCAATCAGTTCTATTAATCTAACTCATAAGGATTTGTAAAACTAACAATCCACCAAACCAGTTGAGCAAATCTTGTGCATGATAGAATAAAACATGCAAAAACAATCACAATTAATATGTTTACTAACTCAAACGCGTTTCAACGACAATGTTGCCATCTTCAATGATGCACGACGCATAAGAATGTTTATTATACAGCTAAGATAATAATCTATATGTTGTTCATCTTAAATATATCTTTGCCCAAGAACAATTGCACAAAAAAGGACAAATTAAAATTAATGTTATTTAAATTTGCATGTTTTAATGTTATGGTTCTTGGTTTCCAAGCCACTTCAAATAGAAATATAATATGATAATATAATATTAATATTAAATATTACAGTTATTGACCCGTCATGTGACTTATTTCGGTTGATGTAATTGTTACGACGCGTTTGGGAATCGTAATCCCAATGTCAAGTTAATTATACACATTAAAACACTAAACAACATTAAAACACAAAAATACACTCATGTGCCGGACAATTAATTTGGTGTACACGTTAATTGGACCATGTTACACTGCCTAACGTAAGTAAATTTACATACATCCATTTTTATCAACCTGTGTTTTTTACCTTTGTTTTAACAATAAATAATGTACAGTTTAATCTACCCCTTTGAATCTGTTTTACAGACGAGGTTTAAAACAAAACCAAGTATTGACGAGCTATTGAATAGAATCAGTGCACAAAGGAGAGGGTTTAGGGACGATTTATAATCCACTGGCCGAAAGCGATGTAAATCTGGATTCAGTTTGTTTTAACCAAAACACAAATCAACTTTGTTTAGCTTCAATGGCCCAATATTCAAATGTGTGTGCGGTCCAAACGTTTACTAAACTTTAACTCTGTATATTGCTGGAAAAGGTCTGCAGTGAGTCACAAGAACCACATGAAAATACAACAGAAAGATACCAGCTTAATTGATTTTATTCAATGTATTATTGAACAAGTTTTAACATAAAAGTTACTATATTAATAAATATATTAGCACAAATTATGTGTACTTATTTTTCTGTAATGGGTGTAAGTTTGTGTGTGTTTGTTATCTAATGATAGTATACAAATACCGAAGCAACTGTGATAAATAGATGTATTAACGATCTTACAAACAACGACGGTTTGATCTAAGTAAATAGTATAAACATTGTTTGATTAAAAACATGAACATTGAAACTAAATTTAATATAATTTGACAAATCATGGAAACTGCAATTAATTCCAGCATAAAGATACTTATTATGAGATTTCATGATGTAAGCAAAGTACACAGACAACAGATTACATATTTAAACAACTATCAAGTAGAGATAGACAACGCGAAGTAAAGATTTGAACTATTTATTTACTGGTATAACAATGAAACGGACTAAATATCAAACAAAGTTTCCTCTGGCTGTATTCTGTAACAGGTCGTAATGTTTTAACAACTGTGAAGCTGTGGCACGGTTAGCTAGCTTTACTACTGTTGGTCAATGTCAGTTTTATTGGATAAAACAAAGTACATTTTCTTTATTTCTGTCACGTCCCAGCATCATGAATACGTGATAAATTCCTTCACGTTGTGGTGTTTCAATAGTGACTTTGTTTACTATGCATCTGATGTGTGGACAGTTTATAATGGCAATAAAAGCAATTAACAATTATAAATAACTGAGAGATTTCAACTTAACGTTTTATGCAGGCAATAGAGTTGGAAACACTCGACGTTAGTTTATCTGATGGGAGAGGGAACATTATGGGTTGCTGGTGATTCATAGAACTCGGACCTTAAACTAATGTTTCAGTATATTTTGTGAAAAATACAAATCCACTTTCTACATTACACAAATCTGCTGCACTGTTTACTCATGTCTGTATATTTTATTTAAGTTAATACAATTGTAAGACTCGTTAGTCGCCTAAACATTTGGCCCGTTTACGCGTACGCTAAAATCCAACGCACCTGGCGTTCCGCTCCGAAGCGACATTTTGGAGCGGCGCGTGAAGTTTTCGCCTGAGTTTAAGAAAAAAGAGCTCTATTGCTTGTGTATCGCTGTAAGTATTATTATGTGAAAAGGAAGAGAGAAAACCGCGAAATACATGAGTTAAGCAGTGGAGAATAAATAGAGAATGCTTTGACCATATGTCTCTATTGAAGGAACTCAGAGAAAATTACCCAGAAGATTAAAGAAATTACTTAAAAATGGACGACCAAACGATGCAGGTTATTTAAAATTTAGTTCGCCCTTATATCACAAAAAAGATACAATTATGATAACTCGCCTCGAATGCCTTTTTTTTTATAACAAATTCTTTGCTTTCTCCAGGGTCTACATGCTGCTTGCAGAATTCACACAATTTGTCATATGCACAATTTTTAAGATTTTTTAAATTAGTCACTTTTTACTTTCCACAGGCACGGAAAGTTTCTGTAGATTTCTACAATTGCTTTCTACAAGTCCCGATCCCACATTGCGTAATAATATTGCTAATAAACAGTAAACTGAACTAACAAAAGTAGTAAATAAACCTCAACAGGTGTAGGAGTCGCAATGAGAGATCTGGAGGGTTATATTGGAGTGCGTGTGTCATGCCGGTACAGGTCCCGAGTCTGTACTCCTGGCGCGTCGTTCCAACCCCACAACACTCTTGGCAACTCGGCGGCACACACACAGGATTTGGAGCACCCGTCTGGGGTCCGCTCCAAAATTGTATTAAAAACTTTGTGTGTAAACGGGCCTATTGAATAAAGAGACTGACTATAGATACAAAATTGCATTAATACATGGTTATTTAAAAAGATATAAATGGATATAAAATATTTAACATTTTTATTTCAATTTAGCCCAATAAAATAATTAAAAAAAAAACATATTTTGTTGTTCAATTGGCTGTTGCTAAAAAAGAGTTAAATTCAAACAAAGATAAGAAAATACATTATTTTTAAATTAATGGTCTTCATTATACGCTCCTAGGTTAATGTTTGTTAATAGGTCAGTTAAAGAAAGTTTATTCATAATGCTAAAACGTGGTGTATTAGGAAATAAATTTAGGAATTCAAAAATCCTAAATATATAAACATTATTTCATTAGAACCAACATTTACAGAATATATTATATTTAATTCCTTTCTTTTTATTGTCATCAATCAACATAACGGACCAATCACCTTTTATGATGCAAAACAAACGATTCAAGTTTAAATTATTTCTTGGTTTTCTTTTTTTCTATTGCCTTTTGATGCTGTGTTAGTTTCTTCTTTTTTCGAATTCAAAAATGATTTTCATTTTCTCTTTCTTTTGTCCTTTGTTTATATTTACATTCAATTATAACGTGTATGGAAAGTATATAAGAATAGAAAATTTAACTTTAAATATTAAACCAATCTCATCTCATTTATAGCCAATATTTTTTATCTAAGAGAAGTTAAAAATATATTTAAAAGAAAGTTGACGGAAGGATGGAACCGCCTGAGGCGAATTCAATAAAAGTAGCAATCTGACCTCTTTTATAAAATACTTTTCTATTGAGGATGTTTCAAACAATGAAAGCACAGAAGGTAATAAAGTATTCTGACTTTGATCAAATTAAGGTACATTAGTTATTATTAGTCATTATTCATTCAGTCACCATGTACGGCAGTAAAAATGTATAGTTCAAGAAAAATGTGTTATTCCTATTTTATATTTACTGTTTATGCAACAAGAGAAGTTATTTAACATTTAATCCAAACATGCTATAGTTAATATACTGTATTATTATGGGTAATTTAGCTTCATTTACTTAAATGTACTAATACTTTGTGTTTATATATTTTTTATTTCCTAACATTGTTGTTATAAATAATTAAACATATAAACAACCATTATTAATTTATGTTTGATCAATAATGCTCAGATCTTCAAAATAACTGGAGATGACAACAACTGTGGTATTGAAAAACTTTTGATTACTAAATGTAATACGGAAGCGTTGTTTTTCTTTTTCTTATTTTTAATCTCTTATGCAAATTAGATTATTTTATTTGTTTTAAAAATTTTGAAAACATTTTTAATTGTAACAGCAATTTTAAAAATTTTTAATAACCAGAATTATTTTAAATAATTTACAACTAAAAACTCCGATTAAAATTGATAAAATTAAGATACAATGTAAACTTGTTAATGTAAATACGTATTTATTCAAAATATTTTATTACAGTTTTTTATTTTTGAAAAAGAATGGATCAGAAAAAAATAGCTAATGACAAATCATTTGTATGCTTTATCAGGGACTGCAACAGATTGTAGACAAGGGAAGTGCTTGAAAATCATTTAAAAAATTTTAACACGATTAAGTACAAAGCTGTAATGTAAATATTAAAATTTGTAAATTTATATTAAACCACAAATTTATATAAAATATTTTAATAATGTAATAATTAGTATTTATTAAACCATCAATTGATATTTTAATTTTATTTGACGATCCTAAAATTAATTAGTTTTTGAGTTACGTTTCGTTAACTTTTCTCCGTGTATTTTATACTATATTTATTCTAAATTATCTGTTGAGTTATTTAGAATAATATACATATACAAAATTAATAAATGTCTGTAGCCTATCAATACTTTTACGCAAAAATGTTGAAAGGAAACAGAATGAACTCAGAGTATTATAATCGAGCTGTGCACATGTAATATAATCGACAGTTTATCTCTCTTTTCTACTTTCTAGTTAAAAGAATTATATAATAAAGCAAAAGGTACGAAAAATGGTATAAAACATCCAATAAAGAATAATTAAACTATCACTAACAGTAAATCTCTATTGTTCTTAATATTATATGAGTTCGGATAGTTAGTCGTAAAATACTATTTCAGAATGTAAATTGATGGCAGATTTAAATGTTTAACAAATTAACTCCACTATAGAAAAGTTTTTAAACTGTATTTTAAGAATGGAGCAGTTGAAAAATGAACTTTATGATGAAGTGATTAAACATAATTAACGAACCTAGTATGTCTGGATCTAATAACCTGCTACACATCCCACAACATATCATTTCCATTGCTTGAACTTAGTTCTGTATTCAATGTAGTGTAATAATTAACTTTGTAGGAAATTGTTATTACGCATAACACCAAACAACAAAATAATTTAGTAAAACAATGTGGTTAAATAAAATTCCAACTCAGATTTTCATTAAGACAAGTTTATAAATAAAATATCAATTCAGGGTACCAAATAAATCCTGAATTGTAAGGAAAACAAATTATGTAGTCCTGAACATTTTTCCAAGTTTTCTTTCAAATTGTATTTCCGAACGACTTTAAAACCTGACCTCATTTCCGAACTGACTCCTTATGAAATAATTTTTGAATACGTAATCATGGTCTTTTCAGTTATATTTCTATTGTTCTAATTACGTTTTTATAGTTCAAGTTTTCTGTTGTTTTATTTCAATATGCACATTCAAACATTTTGTATACACTACAAAATACACCACGCAGTCAATTTTATGTAATTCTAGTTTCGTTTATATATATATATTGTTTCTTGTTTAAATTATTTTTTATTAATTCTAATTGCTTTGTATTTCTGGTTCTTTTTTCTATTTGCTATTTCCTTTATATATTTCTGGTTCATTTTATACTTTCAATTACTTTTAAATAGTTTTAGTTTATTTTTTATTGTTCTGGCCCCTTTTTATAGTTTTGGTTATTTTTATTGTTCTGATTCCTTTTTATAGTTTTGATTCTTTGTGTGGTTCTATTTAATTTTTATTTTACGTTTTATTTCATCTCTTTGTATGTGTTTATTTTCAAACATGAAACATGTTACAGCATGAAGTTATCATTTATTAAATGATGGATGTTTAACTTTATTATTAGTTATTCGGACATTTGCCATAATTTGTTTATTAAAAAATCAATACACAACGTTTTTGAAATATAAATCAACTTAATATTCATCAATATACATATGAAGTGACTAACAATTAAGGCAACATAAACGTAGAGAGCTATAGGCCTACGTAAAAGAAAAACAAGTGAAACCAAAATATACCACTAATCTTGACCATTTACTTAGTACATCTCAGAGCTGAAACTGAGAAGTTAAAAAAATACAATAATGCAAACACAGAAAAGCACAAACACACACCAGAAGGCAAACCCCGTGTTTACACTCCGGAGTTGTTAGTCACTTAATAACGGGAATTGATTTATATCCCCGAAACGTTGCGTATTCATTTTTTAACACACAATTGATAGCAAATGTCCAAATAACTAATAATACAAAATATGTTACAGCTAATATTTAAAACACATATAACATAACATTAGGAAATATATTAGCATAAAAATTGCTTTTAGATTAACTTTTCATTAACATAAAATTTATTTTGCAAACCTCAATTTTACGTACACTTCAGATCTTCACAACACTTTACATAACATACCAATTAACTTTTCCCAACATCGGCAGGCTTAATTCTAGGATTCTACTACAGAGTAGAAAGAACTTTCCGTGAAGTGGCTATTTTGGTTTCAGATTTGTTTTTTACTATTTTCTAGTACTGATCCCTTTTTTAGTTCTAATTGTTTTTCCTAGATTTTGTCTAGTCCTAGTTAATTTCTATTTCTATTTTATTTGTTATAGTTCTCCATCAATAAGTGGGGGTTAGATTTGCGGAATATAAAATCCCTAACATCTCTGTTAACGGGTAATTGATAGTTCTGATATTATTTACATTTAACAAAGCAACAGATCGCAAACTAAAAAATAGCAAGTATTTGTTTTGAAGGTATAAATGTAACATACAACATCAAACGTAAGTAGTCAATTTACATTTGTTTATAAAGCCTGAAAAGCGTAACATGAAAGCCTTACCGCATTTCATATTCAGTGTCAGCGGTATATTTTAGGAGAATTTCCGCCGTGGCAATCAACTGTTCTCGGTCTTTAAAAGAGGAATTTGTTATTACCATGGGTTTATATTTCACGTAGTATAATAATTTACTAGGGGAGACCCCTGCGTGCTCCGCACGCCAACCCCCGGTGCGACCTTCTAAAAACATATGTTATGTTTTATATATAATAAAAGTGTAGGATTATTAATAACCTCAAAACTAAGATGGTAAATAATGTTAAATGTTCAAATCAAATTATTTCTTATATTTTATAACAGCAGTAATAATAAAGGTTAAAAGAACCAGTAAGGCTCAGGTCTACACTTAATCAAAAACCTAACAAAAAAGTTATAAATAATAACCTCAAAACTAAGATGGTAAATAATGTTAAATGTTCAAAACAAATTAGTTCGTAAATTTTATAATTTGAATAAATAATTCATTTCCTCCCTTATAAAAGTTGCTAATATCTCGAAAAGGAAGTTTTAAAAAAAAATTTAAGAGACAAAAAATGTTTATTTCAAAGTGATTGACCAAAAAAATTGTTTTCAAATCGATTTCGTAAATTTTATTTTTTACACAATTTTCTAAGATGTAGGAGTCGACTTAAAATATACAAAATACAAAATCGATTTAGAAGAAATGTTTTAGGTCAAGCACTTTGAAATAAATATTTTTGTCTCTTGAAATTTTTTTAAAAAACTCTTCCTTTTCGAGATATTAGCAACTTTATGTCTATTTATTTCAACAAGTTTAGGGCCGCAATTTTACTTTGGGTGCCCTTCCCCATATCCCCCTTTGCGACGCCATTCCGAATATTGGAAATATCTTCAACACACAAAACATTGCGTGCTTCGCACGCCAACCCCCTTCTTGGGAGTATCTTCAATACACAATGCATTGCGTGCTTCGCACGCCAACCCCACGGTAGAATCCACCTCATGACTTTGAACCGGGTACTTCTATGGTATTTTACGTTTTGATCGATTTTGGGGGAACCAAGCAAGCTATAAGGTCGCGTAAAAAAATAAAATGTGCAGAATAACATCATAAATTTATATTTGTAGAACAAACTCTAAACAAAAATTCATTATCGTAGGAAAAATCTCTAAAAGTAGTTACTTCCGGTCAAAAAACGTGCCCCGGTTGTTGGATTTTTTTGGCTAACGAACTCGTCCGAGCGACGGAGACAACCAACATGTGTACCAAATTTGAACCAAATCGGACTTAAAATGCGGCCGCTAGAGTGCGCACACATACATACATAAATATATATATGATTTTTAATGACACCCCAATACGTGTTCTGGGGACCATGATCGGTGCTCATTTGCTACTCCCATAAGGAACACTGAAATAACTCATTTTTCCTATGGAAATCCGCTAATAAAACATAAACACAGTTAGTAATGTATATTATAAATATATATAGGATTAATATATTATACTCATATTAAATGTTACCTTTTACCGATCCGTCGTGTGACTTATTGAAGTTATACTTCTTTGCGCCCGTTGTAATCGGGATGGGGTGTCGGTCGAGAAACCGCGTCACGCGTTAGGAGTAAAATCCGGAAAGTGCCTTTTTATACCTTTTCTCTACAAGAGATACCTCAAGAGCCTCGGTTGGTGAGTGGTTAACGCACTCGACTTCCACGCTAGAATCCCTGGTTCGATCCCCGGCTGGGCAATTTCTTTTTCAAAAATTATAGGAAAGTATACGAATATACGAATGGCCAAAGAAATATAACTTCCACCGTCTGGTCCGACGCAGACCCAATTTTTTGTTAGACGTAATTGTTTCTTTGGGATCGCAATTACATTGTCAAGTTTTTCAATTATGTACATAAAAACACTAAACCATATTAAGACATGAAAATGCACAACACTTAAGACATTTATATATTTATGCGCCAGGCAATTGTCGGTTTATTAAAACTGCCTTTCATTACAAAATATCTTTATTTTTAAAAACATATGCGCAGTTACAACCAATGGATCAATAATATTTTACCAGTTATATAATTATTTCAATTTAATAAAAGCAACATTTGTTATTTACTAAATAAGCACCTTTAACATAAATTTCATAAAATGCTCTATGATATTTTATTTTTTGCTGTACATAAAGTTTTTATTCTTAAACTAATGTACCATATCGTAGCGTGACTTATTTAGGTCGCCTTAGGTTGGACTCATTTATTTTTAAAATTACAAAATTACAGTTTGCATTTATTTGTACAATGTATAGGTTACTACAATAAATACATATATAAGTCATAGTTTTAGAGAGAGAATGTGGTATTTTCACATTTGATTTCTAGCCTTTCGCCATAGAATTACTAAACACTCTTAAGTATCTTCGTAGTGACTCATCTTTGTATTGTACAATATCAGATACGTTTGCGTAAAAAAAGCATGGTGAACATATTAAGGCGATTTTAGTCCTTATTTATTAAAAACACCCATCATTGGCCCTATAGTCTTGGCTTGTTTGTTGGAATATGTACGGAGAGGCAGTTGAAAGATAGCAATGGACTTTCACTGAGATGTACTTATTTAAAGAATAGAGGCTGCCATCACAACTCTGTCATATCGACATTCGACACGCTCAATGATGTTTAAACATGTGTAAAATATTTATATAAGAAATCATGCTCATATGATCAAATTTGCTAGGAAGTAGCCTTTGCAAATAAATAGTAGCAAATGTTGAAATAAAAAATCTAAAAATGTTAACAATCAAAACTATGTAAACATTCTTTAAACTTAATATATATCACAAGCATTTCAAAACCAAGTAGACAATTTAAAGCCTTTTAAAGAATGCTGATACTTTAGTTACAATAACAGCTAATAGTGGATGAGAAATTGTGAGAAACAAATCTTTCTAAAATATTTAGCAAAAACGTAAAGTAAAAGGTAAATATTGAAGGAGATTTGCTCCTGTGTTTCTAATTGCCTGGTATCTTCTAATGAAGTCTTTAGGGTAGTTATACAAATATTTAGGGAAAACATATATTTCGTAGGTATATTGTTTTTTTTATGAGTTATTTATATTACATGGTTTGATTTAATTAGAAACTATCTGAAGAAAGTTGAACAAACAATGAATTATAAACAACCTTAGGAATAAAATGTTTCATGTTTTAATTGTTGGATATTTCCAAGCAGTAGCTTTTAAAATATTGTTGATATTTTCACCGCAGTTTTAATCGAGCTATTTTTTTTAACAATCTATGTTTATGTAAACAACTGGAGTAGAACATGTTTGAAAAATATTAAATAATACATTATAATAGTTTAGGGCAAATCAGAAATTATTATTCAGAAATAGCCTTTTTCATGTATAAAATTAGAGCTTCTATTTACTTAATAAGTTCGGGAGTATTCTTAGAACGCCGTATTGTGTAATGAAAGGTCGGTGACGTCAACACAATCAGCTGTTCGTTGTTCATGCTTAACTTTAAATTACACAGCTAAGTTTGACACTCCTCTACTAGATGTAATTATATTTCCCTCAAGACTTGATATTATCGCCTGCGTGAACTGACTAACTTAGTTTGTTAACTTTGTTATACATTTAGGAAGTTGTTATTATAATTTAACGTTTTTATAACACGTTTAGTTTCAGTAACACATTCAGTATTTAAGTTATTGTGTACTCAAGCAAGTCATACTTGTAATGTTTATTTAATACAGTACGATCAAGTAAGCATCAGCTAAAAGTAGGGTGGTAAATGGGACAAGTATAAATAAATATGGGAAGTAGTTTGATCAGCATAGATGGAATGCAAGAAAACATTAAATATTCATGACTATAATAAGGAATAACCAACTGACTCTGCCATCATATCCCAACCATGAATTCTGTTAATCTCTCTTATAGTTACTAAAGTGTTTAATTTGTAGAAACAAAACTGGACTTTCGGGATTTTGGACAGCCTTCAAGCTTAAACTACGTTTCCAAAAGTTTTATCAAGAGATATTTCAATATTTTTTGTCATTTCGTTTGGAATAAAGAGGTGCATATTTTAACATAAAAGTTTTTGTAAAAGTTGAGTTTGGAAAAAATTATATAACTTTTTTATCTTAATATTATTATTTTTTTTACATTTGTGAACACAATTATAATAATTATACTATAAGTTATTAGCGAAACCTTTGTGTTAAATTGTAGAGAAAAGTATACTCAACACTATACATTTTTATAAATAAATTTTAATTTTAGCAAAATTGGGTAACAAATAGCTTACAGATCTCCAGCCAAAGGAAACGTTGGTTACACAATGAAGTAAAACTAAACAGTGATCCTAATTTTAAGGAATATGTAAGGAAGTATAAACAAATTTTAAGAAGGTTGTTCTGAGAACTAAGAAAATGACAAATAGTGAAATTATTGAATAGTCTGAAAATAAGTGTAAATCTTCGTGGAATATTGTAAATAGGGAGATAGGTAGCACACCTGGCGTGCAGGTTAAAAATACTGTGGGTAATAAAATGTGGTAGAAATTAAAAAAATTATTGGTTTCAAATGATCCAATTCTAGCAGCAAATAGTTTTAAAAGGTATTTTACAAATGTTGCCTCGAGTTTGAACTTACCAAAAGCTTAAAATATTGGTTTGCAAAAGAAATAATTTTGGTGAGTTAAAGGGTACTAGTTGCAAGTTTGAAGAGGAAAATGAGATGGAAATCTGTATGATAATAAATTAATTAAAAAATAAAAGAGCAGCTGGATGGGATGAAATAATAGTTCCAGAACTAAAAGCTTCTGTGAACTTAATAGCTGGCCCTCTGTCATGCATTATAAATAAAAGCCTTGAAACGGGTATTTTTCCAGATTAACTAAATTAGCAGAAATAACACCAATTTTTAAAAATGGTGATAAATCTAATATGTATCATTAATCATAGGCCTGTATCTGTTTTGCCAAACATTTCAAAAAATTTTGAAAAAGTAATCGATCAAAGAATAAAATTTTTTTTAAATTTAAACAAGATGTTTAATCTTTACAATTTGGTTTTAATAAGAAGTTGAGTACTTTGGATGCTCCCATTCATCTTGTAAGTGAGGAAGGAAATGCTCTGGAGAGTAAATATGCCACTGCTGCTATTTTCTGTGATCTATCCAAAGCTTTTGACTGTGTAGCTCATGCTCTTTTTTTAAAAAATATGAAATACTACTGGATAAAAGGAAAAAGTTTATTGTTGATAAAGTCATATTTTCAAAATCGAAGACAGAGATCCATTATTTTTAGAGAAAATAAAAAATGTATATCCAAATGGGATCGCATATTATAAGGGGTACCTCAGGGTTCCATATTAGGCCCATTGTTTTTTCTAATTTTTATTAATGACATATCACAGAAAACAAATGTAGATTTAATTTTAATTGCAGATTATAATACTGCAGTGATTAAACAAAGAGGTGTTGAAAATATGACGGTTGAAGTAAAACGGTATCTAGAACAAATGAAAACGTGGTTTGGGGAAAATGGCCTTCTTTTAAATGTAAATAAAACGGACAATTAATTTTAAAACAAAAAATAATTCATTAAGTGTTCAAGTACCAAATTCTGTAAATATTCATAAATTTGTAGGTATTTATATTGATAAAAAATTAAACTGCAATAGCCATTTAGACTTTAACCATAAAAAAATAGATGAATGACATACGCTTTTTTCATTTTAAGAAAATGTATAATGATGGACACATGTAAGATGGTGTATCACGCTTATATTGAATCCATATTAAGATAGGGTATTGTTTTATGGGGAAATGCAGCCGGTATTAATAAGATATTATTGTTGCAAAAGAAGATTATAAGAGCGATAACGAATTTGAGTATTGGGATGAGTTGTATGAAATTAAATTTATTTACTTTGTCAGGGCTCTATATGTATGACATTTTAGTGTGGTTTAAAATAGAAACTAAAGCTATGACGTTCAATCACAGCTACAGTACAAGATATACAAATAATTACAGATTTCACTCTCATCACCTAAAATTGTATGAAAATACTCCACTATATATGGCGTTAAGATTATATAATAAACTGCCACAGGAGTTAAAAAATTTGAGGAATTAATGTTTTAAGGAAAAAATAAAATTTAAAATTATAGATAAAGTATATTATAGTTTGAATGAGTATTTTGAAAATCCATTAACAATATGAGATTTAAGGTTATGATGTAAACCTTGTTAGTACTTACAAGTTATTTTTAGTAAGATATTTTGATGACCAGTATATTAGTTATAGATTTTTATGCATAGTTTTTTTTATGAATTGTAGACACTGCACCTGTTTTCTTTGTGAGAAAATGAATTAATTTGTGGAATAAAAAATGTATATTTTTTTTTGCATATTTCTTTTGTGTATTGAAAAATATATAGGCTACCTTAGTTTATGTAGTTTAACATGTGTAAGATCAGACTTTGTTTTGTACTTTAATCGAATTTAAGGTAAAAGACAAATATTACTCCATATTTTAAGTATATAAAGTTACATTTGTATATTAATGGTACAAAAATATTACCCAAACTAGTAATATGGAACTTAGAGTAGGCCCTTACCATATTCACTAAGTTCTCACAAATGTTTAACCATGTGTTTAGATCAAACAAAGAAGAACTAAATTCTGCTATCATCATTGTGACCCCTTACCAAAGTCTAAGGGGTCAATCTTAAGCTGTCTTCATGTGTATAGCTTTCAAACAGACAAACGTACAGAATTTCAAAATGAAGTACATATTTTATGTTTGTATATAAGAGCAGTAAACACATAGTCTTGAGTAAATGCGAGAAAAATCACATCTGTCATGTATATAAAAAAAGACACTATATAAAAAGTAAAATGTTAGAAATGTACAAGTTTGTCTTTAAGAGTCCTCATTGTGCTGAGTGCTCTTGCAAGTCTCTTTGCAATACACAGCACACAGTACTAGTGGCGCACTCTTGTAATGCAATATGAAAACATTTTGCATCGTTCAAAGGTAAATATTGTAAAGCAAAACGATGCACTTCAAAGCCGGAAATCTTTCTATTTCAACATCTCCACATAACAGACACAACGTATGAAACAGTCAATAATAGGGTGTGCAGAAGAAAGTATGAAGATGTAAATCGTTTATTATACGTGAAATTTATATTATACTAGCTGGTGCCCGGCGCGTTCCTGCCGCAAAAATAAATCCCCCCCCCCCCACCTCCTGGGAAAATCTTGAAAATTTAACAAAAAGCCCCACCACAATCGCATGAACAGTTGGCAGCGAATAAAATTATTTTTATATAGGCCTATTAGGTAAGCGGCTATGTTCTGACTGACATTAAATCAACGTAGAGAAACAACTACTTAAGATAAAATACAGAAATGTTAAGATATTCTTATGTGGTCATAAACTCATACTAAGAAATGATTTTGACAAATTTTGATTTTAAAGCGAAAAATAGTGAAAACTCTTGGTTTCACTCTTAGAACTACTACAGTTTAAACAGCTGATTGATCAAAAGCTTAGGAACACATGTTTGTTGAATGCATTTACATTCATTAATATAGCAACCAACTTATCAAATTTAGAACCAATTTATTATTCGTCACAAGCAACGGATTTTTTAGATTGGGTTAACAAATACAAACACAAACAAAAATCAACGAAAAAGGCTTATTGTATTATAATCTAAACATCTGTTGTTATATTATATTACAAATAAAACAGCAGATTTTAATCAATGGTTAACACAATTTTAGGTTAGGCCTATACTGAACCAACTTACATTCCTTGAAAGCATACACATTCGTTACCATAGCAATCCACTTGATAAATTTATAATTAGTTAATTATTCTCCACAACCAACATCTTTATCAAGTTGCGTTAACAAAATAAAAGCAAACAGAAACGAATATAAACTAAAAAGGCACTCTGTATTATAATTATTTTAACAACACATCTTAGTTATTATAAATACATCTGATTTTGATCATATGAACCAACTTGGAAAATTTAGATTAGATTTTTTGTTTTTCTCAAACATCGATTTTTTAGGTTTGGTTAATAGTACACTATTATAAAAAATCTATTCCTGTTATTCACAGAAAAAATCTGGCCTACTGTACATGCGTCATGATATAACCGCTACCCTAACCCAATAGTCGTTTTTTATATTAGAGTATACAATAATTTGTTTATATTTTGTTTCGCCTCGAGTCACCACGGGGGTTGGTGACCGAAGCGAGTAGGGACTGGATACCCACAGTATTACCTAACCAACAATAGAAGTTGAAAGTATAAGTATATATTATGGTAGTGATGCGTTTGTACGTGTTACGTGTTTGACTCGAGACTTAGCCTGTGCGTTGTCGTCCTGTATTGATGTTGTAAAGAGGGAGTTCGTATCAAACTAAGTTGGCCTACCTACAGTAGTTACATATGGGAGAATTACCTTTTAACCAACAAAATGATTTAATGTTACTTAATCGTGTATATATATAAATAATATATAAACTTTTGCCTTGATGCTTAAGGCTTTTTTCTACAGTTCTATCTGGCCATTTGGTTCGAAGATTTGCAAAAATCATCGTACAGTATGTCTAAGGAACACTTGTTAAAAACCCGAAACACTATCAAATTTATAGAAGATACCGAATACAGCTGATGTTGACACCCAATACGATTGTGTTATTGGATTATGTGCATGTTGACAGGCAAGTATACAATTGTTTTTAATCAATACTTGTAAAATAAATACAGTAATATGAATTATGTAATTTTATTGAAATTAATTTATAAATTGTTTTCAAAAATATTTTTGGATTTAGACAATTGTTTCTTGTTCTAAAGACCGAAAAGAGGGGTTTCCATTTTAGTGCCCAACAGTTCAACTTAAATGTTTTACATAATAGTGTTTCTGTCGTAATGGTTTTCTATTTTTACTTTCACACTATACTATAGTATAGAGAAAGTATAGTGATCGCAAAAAAATCGATGTTGAGACTTTTGTGGAAATATCCGTTTTGGGACCCCTTGAGTCCAAAAAAGTGGTTTTTACAAAATGTCTGTCTGTATGTCTGTATGTATGTCTGTATGTCTGTATGTCTGTATGTATGTCTGTATGTCTGTATGTATACAAAGCTAGAGCGAAAACTATTCGATCGATTTCGAAAAAATTTGCACCAAACGTGTAAATTAGGCCTACATAGAAGCACGAAAAAGGGTTTTGAAAAATTTGAAAAAACAACCCCCTTTTTGGGGAAAAAACCCCCAAAAAATCAGTTATTATTTTTTTATAAAAAAACGGCTCTAAAGGTTTTGATAAAATTTGGCTTATTTGTAGCCCTTAATGTACCCTACCATATGCAGAAAACCGTATCTTTCTAAAAATTCTTGATTAGCTAATAATAATAATAATAACCGATTTTTGGGGGTATTTTGGCCAAAAAGGGGGTTGTTTTTCAAAAATTTTCTATACTTTTTTTGTGCAACTACACAGGCTTAATAGACGTGTTTTGTTCAAATTTGTTCGAAATCGATCGAATAATTTTCTCTCTAGCTAATAATAATAATATTTATTAATTAAACTCCTACTTTGAATCACCTCTCCTACCCCACCTACAACAATGAATGAATCTGTTTAATAATTTAAATATGTTTGTGAGAAAGTATGTGCCTGTTTCTAGTACCGTTTATTATTATTATTATATCAGTAGCGAGCGCGTAATCAATTATTTCCAACCCAACTTTTGCTAATTTATTTTAAGAATTGTATTATAGAAAACCTCTAATCGTATCTCTAATGTATCATTTTCTGTAATATACCTTTCTTGACATTATTTTAGTTATTAAACAGTCCATGTCTACATTACAACTTGTATTTTGGTAGTTTATGTCGATATTAATAAAAATTTTATTTAAAAAATGCACATATTGTCAAATTATTATTAAAAAAGAACACGTACATAATACATGACGTAAGAAAAAAATGGAGAGTGCACAGGGACTTCGTTAAAACTGTTTTAGTAAAATGTATATTAAAAAAAGCGACGACTACTTAGAAACTATTATAAACATGAAGAACATATTCAACCCAAGGAGCAAAGTTGATACGTCTTCATCAGAGTGAACAAGGATATCATCTTTTGCAGATTTTGGGCGGACAGAGTGGCGTTTCACCGTCAGCTTCACTGTCACCGTCTATCGTCTACCTTCGCGTCACACTTTCATCATCTTGCTCTGAAAGTGTGAAATGAACCTGAAAGTCCGACTTAACACTTACAGTATAACATTGTTAAACTATTGAAAGTAGCGAAAATATTTTATAAAGGGAGTACAATATTGTTTGGCCTACCTTTATATGAACTTACTTGGCGTATTGTATTTTAAAAAAGTGTTTCAGCAGAGCTGCTTATAACAAACCGCATTGGTTGCAAGTATTGTAATTCAATTTGTAACACACTTTACCTTCCTTAGCACAGTCTTCTAACTGCATTTAACGTGTGTCTAAGTTACACTATACAACAATGTCTAAGTCAGTATCCAACTTCAATGCAAACTGTAAAGTCAAAACTTGTTCTTTTATCCACAGTTCACAAAGTTTAAGTTTACTTAGTTTGTAAAGGTTGCTGTCACAGTTTATGTTCTTGAAAATGGTGCAAACAAACAACTGTGATAAGAAAATAAATAATGTTAAGCAACCGCTTACAACAATGTAAATGTTTAGTCTAGAAAGTCATCTTTGCATAATGGCTTTAGACCCAAGCAATGTAATAGTTTTGTAAAAGTGATTTCAAAACAAGAAAAATAGTTTGTTTTGAAGTTTGTACGAACAGGTTATGTTGTGACTACAGAGAAGCTTTCTCAATAATTATTAGAATCGTCTATTTCACGGAAACTGTACTGGATCGTAGGATGCCACAAGTTTTGTAAAAACGGACTTAAGTTCAATGATGAAGTCACACCAAACTGGAAGAGTTAGTCAACACAACGTTAAAATCTCGGGTACTGAAAAGCACTCATAATAAAATGTATGTTTTATATTTTGAATTTTTGAATAATGTTAACCTCTAAATTAAAGCATTTTACTTCCGTTCTGTATTATCAAATATTTTTTTAAAATAAGTAAACATGTGATAACTATTTTAAACAGTTTGATGTAGTTACAATGTTAACCTTCTCGTTCCATAATTTAGCTTTAAATATCGTCAATAAAAACTTGCAAATATCTCTTCTACTTATAAATGAGCTAGATCAATGTTGTTAGAACCAATTTTTCTTGAAGAGCCTTTGTTACTGAGATGGATTTTATATATAATTTTCGTCTCACAAAGCATTCTTGGTTGGTAATACTGATTCATATATTTGATTGTTGGTTAATCCATGCGCATTAAGAACAAAGGACGACTGCCAAAACCATTAAATACGCAATTTACGTAAAGTTCTAAAACCAAGTTTATATTCAACCTCGTAGTAACTGTAAATAATGTGGTATGTTGCATTACTATAAATAACATTACTAATTTATTTTCAGTGAAGTAATAACTTTAGACAAAGGCCTGTCGGTTCTAAATGTTAACTAGAGGAGATCCAAGTCCTTCCTGATAATAAATATGCTATTATTTATTTTTAATAAAGTAGCAGCATTAATCATATATTTATAGTTAAACAAGTAAATAATATAAAATGTTTAAATCAAAAAAACTTCGTGTAAGTTACGATAAATCAGAAGTAGAAATAAAAGAGGCAGCATGGTTGTATTGTACTGATAAACAAACGCCTAATATAATAATAATATATACAACGTGTGAAATCTACCTTTAATAAAAATATCCTAACAAAAATAACATACTGTTCCTTTAAAATTTTATGTTTTTCTTACTTTTTAAATTGTGAAACTGAGCCTTTATAAAGTAAGTATACCATTCACCAAAATCATCTTTTGATGTATCGACTTATTTTGTGTATACTCCTGATTAACACAAACAGAAATATTCGTACCGACATTTCCTTTACATATTATAATCTGAATTGGAACAGTTTGTGTTGGAATTGCGACACACAAAACAAACAATGAAACTCATAATTAAATTGTTTAAACAAATTTAAGTACGTTTTTATAATAATTATATTTTTAACCTAATTAGCTGTTGTATATTTTATCATCCAACTGGTTGAAATAAAACATTGTGTTAAACAACTGATTCTAACACAACAGCAATAAACAGAAAAATAAGGGCTTAAGTGTATAAAAAGCTACAACAGATTATTTTAACAAAAGAACTAATGAGAGATGACACAGTAAGGACTAAAGGTTTATTTTGAAGAAATAGATTCAGGGAAGTTTATATCAACCTCGACAGGAGGAATTGGGGTGTAATATATAACAATAACAATAGAACTAACCTTATCAGAATTTAGGAATAAGTAAAAGTGTTTTAATTAATGTCTTAACTCGGTGCAGTATACAGTAGCAGTATACAATGGAAGGCAGATAATGTCAACACAATGTTATCTTGCTCCAGGACAAGCTCTACCAGCTTAACACAAACACGCCTAACCAAACATTAGATTATATATTATCCAAGATTATATTACATAAACAAATTTTGTAATTTTGGAAATTTTATTTCGTTCGCCAACCAAACTCATCTCACATAATTGTTTGCGATTTAACATATCAAGGTTTTAATTAAATAAATTAACAACATCTGTAAATTAGATTCCTCTCACACGTCAAGGATTTAATTTGGAAACAGTTCGGGGAAAAATTAAATACATCTGTCTAGCCGTTCTAGAGAAAATGTCTTTTTATAACTTTTAATCTCTTCTAATTAACACTCGAATTTAAATTAATTCGTTAAAACATTTTACTATCAAAACATTCATAAAGAAAAATAATCTTTACATTCCATTCTCGAATCCATGATCGCTACTTTACTAGTAAATCGTCTGAAAGGCTTGGGGTAGTGCTACTTTAGATATCAAGTTAGAATGTGATCAAACGGTAAAATATATCATTGGTTGTATAATGAATGAAGGACATGTTCCTCATATACTACACAAATAAATGGTTTGAATTAGTACTATACAATCAACATGTTTTTTTACAATATTCAGATTAATTATTTGCGAAAATGACCCATTTATCTAAAATAGCCTTCGTTTCTTCGTTTAGTAGAGTTAAACATATTATGGGTGAAACCCTACTTTAAAATAATTTTCCGAAACATTTAAACATTTGTCGTCTAGGCCTAACCTTAAGTTGTATTGAATTATTGAATCTAATGAAAATAATCAGCTGTTATAACATTTTTATAGCTAATTACTGTAGGAATGAATATACAAATAGCCAACAATTAGCTTTGTATATTATGATGACTAGATTTCGACTAGATTTTAGCTTCCTGAAAATTTATACTTGGTTCTCCGTTATATGGTTAACTTAAAAGTTTATAAATATTATATACTGTATATGTATTTATCTCTACCTATCTATCGTGCCACGTTTTTATAGCCTCGATAACTGCAGTATTATTGGACAAATTACTTCCAGACTTACAAATGTAGAGATGGAAAATCTCAGTCGTGTTTGTTAGTGGGCAAAATTGAATCAAGATGTAGAAAGTGGGAGGGTTTTGTAAAAATTGAAAGATCACTATAACTAACTTAAAGTTAAAAATATTACATTAGTTTTGAGTTATTATTATCTTAAGAGTAGTACCAATTACTTTTAGACCTATCCAAAGATTTTTTTATTTTAAAAAATGGATGGAAAATTCCACCTTTATAAACGAAACACAGATTTTAATTTTGGAAACAATAAAAACCGTGAACAATTATTTTATTTTTTTTTGTTTCATTCATATGTTGTCAATCATTGGATGAAACGCTATCCTTTCAATAGAAAAGTTGTAAAAATTTTAAAATGTATTAAAATCGTCGCATTTTTATTGAAAAAATCGGTAAATAAAAAATTAAATAAATAAATGAAAACTTTTTGTAATGTTTCACAAATCTTTATTGAGCCGTGCCGACAAAGATTTGTGAAACATTACAAAAAGTTTTCATTTATTTATTTATAATGGAATTTCACCAAGAATCAACGGTCATTAGTATAAATAGTTTGAAAAATTAAATTGTTTGAAAAATTAATAATTTTAACATTTTAAAATTTAAAGCTTCGTCATTGTGTAAAATTAATTTAATAGCATGTAGATTAACCACATAAAATGTGGGCCCTGTCGGATATGCTGATTTTGCATAGTAACTGTCTAAACAATTGGACCATTTCTAACATCACAACAAATCGTTAATATTGTGTTTTGAATTATTAAAACATCTCTAGAAATAAGCATAAAGAAGAAAAACGGGTTTACCCCATAGTTCTTAGCTAGCGCATTTATCATGCGGTTTTAGTAAACACATTTTATCCCGAATATAAAGGTTTGTAATACTATGGGGACATATTTTTAATATTAAACAAGAGTTTGTAGAGACACTGAGAACATCGTCCAACTAGAACCTTTATAGCCTAATACTCTTATCTGTTGTGAGCAACACTCTACATTCTGAGTTTATATTATCGACTAAGCTACAGCTCTGTGACATATTTAAACACATCGAATGTGGTTTTGTCTCATCCACCTCTGAGATATAAAAGTGATTATACACTTTAAAATCGTCAGCATATAAATGAAACCTCGAATAGTTTAGTATGTTATAAATATCATTTATATAAATGCTAAATAATAATATATAAATTATTTATTTTCTGTCAAATGTAGTCTATGTTTGTACTTTACCTTTTATGTGGCTACATGTTTCACTGCCACAGGCAGCATCATCAGGCCAGCTATCTATGTACACTCAAACACTTATATACACACAACACTTACGGTAACACAAATTTTCGTACATTTTTTGTACACGTCACATAAATAAATAAATTTGTTCAACTTTTCTACACTTGAGAGGTACCTCATTCTAGTGTACTTCCTCCAAGACTGATTTGGAAAGATCCGTTTAATGAGATCAGATTCAAAAGTAGACATTATATCTATCTTCAGTGGTCTGTAGCACACCCCCAAAATGATGTTTGCGGATGGTAACTTTATGTCAACATATATTCAGGCTTAGCAGAATAAAAACTTTCCTGAATTTAGTAAAATATGCGCCCTTAAAGAGATATTTACAGTTACACTGTAATATAAAAAAACAACTGACAAAATGAATGGGTAAGCAAGCATTATTCTTTCTAAAAGTACTAACCTTATATTAGTAAAGTTAAAAAATAAACACAACACAATATATAAAATTACATGAGAACCGTTTTAGAAGTTAAATTTATAATTTGTTTAAAGAATTGAAGCTTGATATTAAACGATGTTTAATTTATAGCAGTAAGAAAGTTTGTCATAATTTATTTATCAAAACAATATTACGTAAATATGTTACGTTAGCACATTTAGAATTAAAATTAGTTGCAAAAAATATAAATTAAATTTTATAAATAGCTTGTCCATCACTAATGGAGTTTTGCTGTAGTTGTTACGTCCGAGGTTACAACCCCATAGAATTGTAATTACTGATGCAATATTACTAACCAAAACAGTATACATTGTAATAATTAAATTAAATAACAAAATAAAAATAAAAAGCCAAGCTTTAAATACGGTTTAAGTTTTTAAATGGATAAGTTTTGAGGAGAAGAGAAAATAATTAAAGTTTGCTATTAAACGAAGTTTAATTGATAGCAGTAAACAAGTTCGTCGGAATTTATTTATGCAAAACAATATTACGTAATTACGTTACGATAACAAAAACCAACAGAAGTAATAATTGATACCCCTAGGTAATAAAACATGTGTGAGGTGTGTTTTAAACACATACTGTATATTCATAAATCATATACAATTCAACGGAAAATATATTAAGTAAGACATGTTACGTTAGAATCTTTATTGAAAAGAAATTATTAAGCAAAATTGGGTGCAAAAAGTGTGGAGAAAGGAAGGGAATTAGGTCACCCATTTTGTAGTTAAAAAATCTAACATTTCCAGTTTTTTGTAAGGCCAAATGTAATACAATTTACGAAATGGTATTTACTTCACAAAACTACAGTAGCTTTAGTATCCGGGATTGCTAGGGTTAATTAAGAGTTTAGTGAAGGGACTTTACACATCGCATTACTTATCTCAATATTACTACTAATAGGTCGGTTTTAAAGAAATTGTGAATGCCTGTTTTCCCTTCTTTAAAATTAAATCTATGTTTAGGTTTTCATTAATCTTATCATTATTTTAAACTTAAGTTAGGAAATGTTCATTACTTCAACCAAAATTACGTCTAATCTAAATTTAATTAAACCACTCAAAAAAGGGTTAGCTAAAAAAATTAAATGCGCTCTGTATTTATACAATACATTTATAATTAACTATAGAATAAAATATTGAGGTTTACTTGTAATAAAAAAACTAACAGTAAAGATAATTATTTATTTAATAAATAATACATTTGTGTTAGCTTGCAAATTCAAATATAATACACCCAGTTATTGTTTTTTCAACAAATTGTAAAGAAATAGATTTCTTTTATTACGAAACCTAACATAAACAGCCAACTTTGAGTAATTTCATTTTTAAATCGTTTAGATTTTTGCAATGTTAATTTTACAATAATTTTACCTGTTCGTTTTACTTTAAAATAATTATAAAAAAAATAAATTAACATATCCTAAATTATTCTTGAAGAAACTAAAATTTTTTATTTAAATACATGACTTAAATCTTAAAATTGTTCAGACAGAGCTAAAAAATAGTTCTTTATATTTATTTGTGTATGTCAAAACAGATACATTTATTTATAATTCAAATTGCCAACAATGTAATTAATGTTTTGTTATAAAGGCAGAAGTCTATAATAGAATTACGTAGAAAGGCAAGTACAATTTTGTTCACGGAATGTAGACAGAGGACGGAATATTGGTGGAATCATAATAAATCGTTTTGTCTGGGTTTAATTTATTTGACGTCATTGAGTCAGATAACGCAGATATGCATTTAAATTATGTTTTCTGTTAATCAAAGTTTTACACAATGGTAAATAATTGTCTGAAAAATCATACTGTTTTTATTTCATTAAAAAAAGTATGGCAGTTTCTAGTGTTAAGGCGGTGTACTTGGAGACATTGTAATCACAGCCAGATAAAATATAACTGTGAACACGTAGGCCTACTTGCAACATTTTAAATGTTTTTTGTTTCCTTTTATTTTGTTAACTTAACAAAAAAAAGTTGTTTGTTGTGAAGAATAATAAACTGATTATACATTTGCTAAGTTGGTTGCTGTAGTAATGAATGTACATGTTGCTGTAGCATTCAACAAACATGTGTTGCTAAGCTTTTGATCCAACATCAGCTGTTTTATCTGTTATAGGGCTGGGAGTAAACCGAAGAATTTTCACTATTTTTACGCTTTAAAATCTAAATTTTGCAAACTTTTTTGTTAGTGTGTGTCTATTTTCCAATAAAAACATATTTCTAAATTTTCGTATTTTTAAATTTACTACTTTTTGCTACACGTTAATTACATTGACTAGTCTCAGCAAAATGGCAGTCAGTTGTTAAATAACATTAGAGGGGAAAGGATGTGTGGCAACACAAATCTGCAGTTTTAATAAGCACTACTAAATCAGTGCAAAATTGTAAACACATTTTAATATGTGTTTGTTTTTGTAGCGTAAATATTTTTGTGGTTAGTTTGCGCTACGCCTAAAGATGTCTCCAGTGAAGCAGAAACCATTGCAGTGAGCAATCATAAGGAAACATAATTAATTTTGACAGAAATATCTGCTAAACAATACAAATTTACCTTAATATTTTAGATATATTTGAAATATTCATGCTGACATTTTAGATTGTTAATTATACAGGAAATGCATTGTTTATTATGAATTGTATATAGGATTTTTTTTGTTTATTATAGTAGCAACTGTAATAAACCAACACTCAACACTTAAAGTTTCACCAAACACTCAACACTTAA
The DNA here is from genome assembly GCA_018207615.1 of Philaenus spumarius. NCBI lineage: Eukaryota > Metazoa > Arthropoda > Insecta > Hemiptera > Aphrophoridae > Philaenus > Philaenus spumarius. The sequence continues at coordinate 217,688 of JAGFPH010000651.1, forward strand.
AGATAATTATCTGAAGTGTAAAATAATGTTTACACATTTTATAATACTCATATTATAATTACATTTTATGTTTATTTGTATTACAAAATATATTCATTAAAATTAAACGAAACTCTACAAATTCAAATAATTACTAAAATTACAAGAAATTTTATCGTGCACTTGATATGTAGTGCTGTTGTACGTTGAAATAAATATAGTTTCCAAGTTGTAGTTATCGTATACTATTGTATATTGTTTTTTTAAACTAACAGTTTTATATTTCTGATTTGTTACTCTCTGGCCCGCTGAAGGAGGTCGCGTACTAATGAGGAAGCGTCTGCAGAACTTGTTACAATACTTCATACTTTTTTTGCGGAAAGCAATTTTCTAAATTGGAAGACATTTTCCAGGCAGTGTTTCATTATTTATTACCAAATACGCATTTATAACATTTCAGAGAAATTGTAAATACATGTTTAATTTTTATAATAAAAACATTTATCAGGAGAAATAATTAATTTATAACTGTGTTAATTAAAAAGGAATGGTTATATTATTATTTAGAGCTGGAGACAAAATTAAAGGGCAATCGAGTTATCAAACAAACAAAAGTTGTCTACAATATTAAGTTTAGCCTAGAAGCAAAAATGTTTTAGAATTATGATAGTTAAACGAGTTATTGTTTGCAATAGAGATTGTACGGTTAGCAAAGAAATAAAATTCTAAAACAAATGTTTTTTAATACTACAAAATTGTTTAAATTGTAATCTTAATATCCATGAATAGATAATATACATTTGAATCTAAATTTAGGTTCAAAGTTATTTTTATATTTGGAAAAATACAGTCTTATAGCACAATATCATGTAACTTAGTTTTTTAATACATTTATTGATTATTGTATTTTATAAGTATATATATTGTTAATTTATCTAAGTACCTATGTTAAATTTATTAAATACAATGTTTTAAATGTATTTTTGTTATAGTGCGCATTTCGTGTTACTGTGTAACGTATATTAATTGTAGTGTGTGTTCGTGTTGATGTTGTTAAAAGTATAAAAAATATCATATAACCAACTTAGCGATGTTATTAGCGAATTTCTATAAGAAATATGAGCTATTGCAGTGGCTCTTATGTTTAGGAATTGGGTTGGGAGTGGTTATGAGCACTGATCAACGTCCCTGGAACACGTTTTGGAGTGTCATTAAAAGTTGTATAAATATTTTTACATATATACATATATATGTAGTCGCACTATAACGGTCGCATTTTTAATCCAATTTGGTACAAATGTGGTACACAAGTCGCTCGGGCGAGATTGTTATAAAAAATCCAACAACCGGAAGCTTTTTGTTTGACAGGATGTAACAATTTTTTGAAATTTTTCGTATTAAAATGATACATATTTGGGGTTTTATCTGAGAAAAATGATATATGATATTATCCTGCACATTTTTTTACATCCTTGTTGCCCGACTGGTCCCCTAAAATCGATCAAAAATGAATACCATAAACATATCCCTCCTATCTTCTGACGGCTTGGATGCAAACTGGCAGTCCATAATCTGTTGCTGCAAGGTCGAGGGGCAAAAATGTGTCCACTACTATTTTAAAGGTGATTGAGACTGAGGCTAATCTATTTCGCACACGCGGGGAGCTATTCAGCACCTACGTGAGAACCAATTTCCCAAATAGTTGGTTAAAACCTAAAAACAAAAAAAAAACAAAAAATTGGAAATTCACTCAACTTAGATCTGCGGTTCAGCTGCGTGATCGAATTAATATATGATCTAAAATGTATTGGGAGAGATTAGGATCATAATTAATAATTTTTTATTTTATTGAAGTAAGGGAAAGGGTAAGGTAATAATTTAAATACAATTTAATAGGATCAAATAATTCACTATTGTTAAAACGGCTTATCAAGATAATAGACCGATGCAATTATGAACTATTTATTTACTGTTAGTTGCAATACTACTGTTATGGGTTTTACATGTGACTTATAGACTAATAACATATCACTACAAACTGCAGAGGTATTCCTAATGTAAGAAATGAACTTACTGCATAATATATCCTATCCCAATCTGTGCCTAACATATCAGTATAAATTTCACCTCATTCGGATCGTTATTTTGTTAGTTTAATCTTTACAAATAATAAAACTGCCTATCTAATTATACCCTTCAAATAAATATTTAAGTAATTGCACATGTACAAGTAACACTTCTCTTTTTGAAAAGCATATTACTGGTGGATATTATCGGGGCAATAATTCAGAAATTTATAATATGTTATCTTTATCGCGCATTAAATATTTAATAGAAACACATAAATTGGTAGATTTCATCAGATAAAAACTGAGGTTAATGGTGTGTTGCGGGAAATAAAGAGGACAAATTACTGCTTTTGGAGAACGAAACGAGGTATTAAACTGGAACAGTTTGTTCTGGGTAAAGCACCTTTATGGTGGTTTTATGTAAAACCCTACCATTGAAACTTACATCAACTGAATTTGTAAATATACTACTTTAGATACACACGCAGCTCGCAAACTATCATCGAGTTGATACAAATATAATTATCCACTCTAATAAATAGACAGGTAAGATTTGTAGTAAAATCAGCTTAATCTTTGGTGTAGTTATAAAGCAAGTAATCAGTAAACTTACACAAAATTCTAAAAATATCATTTCCTCTGAAAATAGGAACAAAATTAATAGATATAATTAATTCGCCGTTAAAAGCAGCAAATTTAAAAAATAATGTCAATTTTACTGCTTTAGTCTTTATTCAAACTGAAAAAATTAACTGGTCCACCACCACAAGTTATGTATAAAACACACAAAATAATTATTTATACAATGCTACTGTGCATTTATATCATATATATATCTTTATACTTTATAAGTGAAAATATGTTTTGTTGAATTGAGAATATAATTTTTCCTTGATTCAGTATTAAATTAAAACTTTTACGTCAAAGACTATGCTCATGTGCATAGTTTTAAAATGTTTTATTTGTAAGTATAGCTTGATTTTGTAACGACCAACATCTGTCACAGAACCATGTCACGACCTTCCACTGAGGTACCATACAAGAGTGATAAGGGTACATAGTTCATACAACTTTTGTGTTATAATTATCGCTAGTCATTGTAGTCAAGGCAAGAAATGTAAAGTACGAGGTATACAGTAAATAGAAGTAAATGTATATTTAAAACGCCTGGATTTTCCACCCCATCTAAATGTGTACGAATCGTGTTACTGTTAGCTCTTCTTAGCAATACCATTTAAAATAAGAGTTGGCATATTAAGAGTTTGAAGTAGTATTTCATATTCATCCCCCAATATATCTGTCGATTACTATAGTTTTAGATCAGCAACCTTTTAAGATAATAACTTAGACACCGAAATTTTCATCAGGTTTGAATTTAATGAACGTTAGTATTATATAATTAATGTTTTTTAGTTGTAATTTCTCCCTAACTTATTTTATTAGAACTCTGTTATTTGTTTTTGTTTAACAGATGTGCTAATCTATTTTTACTGTAGCTGTAGAATGCATATATGTGTAGAATCACATTTTAAAATCATAAAAATGAATGTAAACTGTGAAAATACAGCATGTAACTGCTGTTTATTAAAATTGCAATACTATATATTTATATTGAAATAAATAACACAGCCAACAATGAATGATGGAAACAAAGCCTTATAGTTTCCTTGAATGTACAAATGGTTGACATATGTATTCATTGTTCTAGAGTAGTGAATAATTTACTCTAATTCCAAACCTAATCTAGGTTTTATGACGTGAGTATCTTATTAGGTTAAGTACTTGTAAATTAAGGTTATTGTCAATAATTAAACTTCTATTGAAAAATGTATGTAATTTTTTAATTTATTAAAATGTTTAATAATTGTCAGGCCGACTAAAAAAAAGGATAGCCATTAATTTTTAATCTTATATTTTATAGCTGTATGTACAGTACACAATGAATTATAAATTTACGAAGTATTGAAACAAAAATATAGGTATGATATTGAAATTCAATATTGCAGACAGCAAACTAATTGAACTGATTATTTTTTTAAAATTACATTACATGTTTCCGTACTTCAAACAAAACAAAGTCCAGAATTTGAAAATTGCATCATAACTCAATAAGATAAATTGTGTTCAACTCTCCTTTCCAAGTCACGTATGAGGATTACAGAAGAGCGGCTAAGAGTACATACGTGCCTGATCACAAGAGTTTCTTATTAGAGGCAAGTTCATACAGCCTCCGGAGACATTACAAGTTTAGATGTTAAATAAATTTTCCCTTTACTTTTTCTAAAAGTATTGTACTTATAAAACAATCGTCTTTTGAAAGGAATTCGATATCAAAATGATTTGTGTTAAAAATTTTAAGTCTATGTATGAACGACTGCGTGTTTTTTAATGAATTTTCGCGATGTATTTTGGCAGAACCCATAATTTTGTCAGCAAATAATTTTAGAATGTTATGTACATCTTAATCCACATAATTACAATTTTAGTTGTAATTAATGGTGAAATTAATTGATACAAGTTAAGTTATGGTATTTCCCTTTATTCTTCACATTCCGTATTTATTTATTTGTAATAAATTATTTTAATATGCAAGAATATTTAGGGTTTAGTAAAAGCCTGGAATATATTTAATAATTCAAAAACAATTAACTAAAACGTAATGCAACTTTGCTGTTATGTATTTGTCAATCTAACCAGTAGTTTGGCGTATTTATTACTTGCTTTTGACGTTACCGGGTTACAGTCCACTTAGGAAGTCTTTGTTAGTAGAATACAAAAGTGGAGACCCTCAAAAAACGATGTAATCAGAAATTAAAGCTGCTCAAAGATTGTAATATTATGCAACTCTGTTGTTTATCAGATGGGGGGGGGGGGGGTAAAACATATTTGCAGTAAACCCCATACTACAGCAATTTTTAAAGGTCACCGAGTGTTTCTGATAACCTCCAAGACGGGTATATAATGAATTTGTAGCATTTTGTTTTCATTTCATTAGGAATTTCTAAATCTTAGCTTTTAGGTCTTTCAGATCTCTAGGCCAATGTGTCCTTCACCAAATCTTATGGGTTCAGATCCGGCAATCTTGGTAGACACAATGAATACAGAAACTATAGTTTCTGTATTCATTGGTAGACATGAACAAATATTTTGTAGTTTCAAGTTGCTTATTTTTAAAAGGCTTAATTTTTCTTAACTTTTCAAAATATGTTTGTGATGGGAAGAAAGAGATTAAATACACATACATTTATAACTTACTCGCTGGCACTGCAGTTCTTGGTCTTTTCAGAGCCAACCACTTTCTTCTGTACTCTTCAACCTTTCTACATCTTCTCATCATGCAGCCAGTGCTTCATCCCTTGTTAAATAAACAAACATACACGAATTACATCAAGAGGGCTTCAACAATTAAATTAAACTTTTTAAATCCAATCAGAATGATTTCACGAAGGTCCTATTTAGAATCTGGTATACCAAACTATAATGCTAGTCCGAAAGTATTTATTTGTAAAGTAAAAACGAAAGTAAGCAGTCAATTTCACCGTCATTGTTTGGAAAGTGTGGTTCTTCTTTGTTCCCTTTCTATATAAATTCAAATTAGAAGCGCCTCCCCTAAACGCGTACGTTTTATCTCTGCCATAAATAATTGCACTACCTGCCTTTACAGGCTGCTTGACTTTCAAATGTTCTCTTTTACTTAGAATCAAACAAGATAAAATCAATGGGATTTGTTCTATTTCTAGTATTTTATATATGACTAACATCTTCTATAAATTAAAGTGAAAAAAGGTAAATATTTTAGATCAAAATGTTACTTTAAAAAAAGTCATCATGTATATTAGCTTAGGTCACGTACGACCGTTTAACCACCGTTTGTGATTTTAGTGTCACTAATTTAGAAAAGATTTAAAAGAAAATTTAATAATCAAATTGTTCGAGGTTGCTTATACACAAGTGGTGAAAGTTCAAACTATTTTATCCAGTTTAGTTTAACATTCGATTCACTATTATATTTTTTATGAGATATGAGCCTCCAACGCAAAATAAAAAAATATTTTACGTCATATCGTTATTGAAAATCCATATTTAAAATTTAAAAATTATTTTCTATAAGACAGTTTTTACGTCGCTAATACAAACCTACAACTGTTATAATTAACAGTTGTAGAGAATTAAAGTTTGGTTTTAGGTGCTTTTTCGATTGGTGATTTTATGTTCTTCGCAATTATTGCAGAACTAAAAGTAAAATAATAAATAATTTGTGGGGTAGAAAAATCTAACTCAAATCTTTTTAATCAAGTAAATAGCCAGAGCAAACGACGTACATTTTGAATTGTTTATGCTTTGGTCCTCAAATAAATAAAAAACGCATGGTCTTAGTAATAAATAAATAAATTAATAATAACTAAAAAAAATGTATCTTTGTATCTTTCAACAATGATACTTAATTAAAACACGGTAAGTATTATTTTCTCTGACAGTTTATTTAGTAAATTAATTTTAACATTACGGTAAATTTGTCAATTTTTTGTGTCTCAACAATAATTTATTTATTATGATTTAAGTTCTTCAATGGTATTAATTTAGAATTCCTATACTACACTTAATTAAGTTGTTAATTTGTTACAACAATGAGATGAAAATAAAGCTAAAAATAGCAAAGTAAAACTTTAAATTGTTGAAACTGTAAACCAGCCGGTGAATAAAATATGCACAAGACTTTAATTTTGTATCCAAAAACCCATACAAAAGTGGAGGTTTCTATAAATATGTTGGAAACCATTTATTAAAATATCCTTCTTTTTATTATTTTTAAAACATATTTTTTAATTACACGAAAAATAACAGAGTGACTTGTATAAAAGACCTGTCACTTAATGGCAACGGGAGTTTGCTTACTTATGGAAGGGTAGCTTCAAGTTAGATCAATGTAGTCAACAAGTCTGCTTGATGAAAGTAGTATAAAATTAAAAATCAAATTAAACTTAAACCGATATGTTGTCATACATTCATATATATTTATTCCTGTTAGTATTCAGATTTAATTCCATCTAAATCGATTAAGAGAAATAAATTACAGCCATTTGCGTGATAGCTTACAATTACGGATTACTACGAGGCAATTGCATACTTAAACGCTGTTGTAAACCATGCACAAACGATTTGCTGTGATATCAATACCGTTCAAACTGATCTTAATGAAATTAAAACTGTTTTACAAAAACAAGAAAGGCATACAATCAATAATGAATAAGTATATAGTTTGAGTCTACAAAAAATTCCAATGACTAAAAAATATTCAATTTGTACCATATCCATTTTTTTATAAATTTTCAAAATATCAAGATTTTTCTTTGTATTATACGTATTGTGTTTTTGTATTTTTTAAATAAAATTATACTTAACTTTAAAAAAATTAAAATAAGTTTCAGTTATAAAACATACAAAATAATTAAGGTTGATAATAAGCGCATTTTTCCATGTATTTTAACTTTCGAGAAAATTATGGATTATGCATAAAGCAGACATACATTTTTAAATGATACAAAATTGCAATTTTATTAGATTTTTAGGATGCTGTTTTATTATAAAGTAAATAATAATTATTATACATAGCATCGGGATTTTTAAAGTTATAAATTAAAATAAGTTTACATATTAATTCCGACTGTCATAAAAAAAAGAAGTGGATGACTATCTGATTTTGATTAAATGAAAACTGTTTTTTAAATAAATAATTGGCCTATAAACACATACAATTTGGTATGTATTTCGTGTTGTAATTCCGAACTATTAGGAATTGAAAGTGATTAAATAATAATGAATTACAAAATTAAAACTGACAATTAATGATATACTACTAAACGAAGAAAGAATATCTATATTATACTTTTCTCATAAACGGCTATAAAGAATTTGATAAAATTTCGTTTCTTACGACGTCAAGTCAGGATTCCATGCAGGTGCAGATCTCCTTTTGCCAAACATTCGTTAGTTCTAATTGGGTATTTGCTCAAAACAAATTCATACTATACAAAGAGATCGTTTGTACATTTGATTTCACTATTACGCAAAACGAGAAAGGCTCCTGTATTTGTAACATAGAAATACATCCAAATATTTCTATAAAATTTATCATTTTATTGTATATACGAGTTTTTAGTTCATTAAATTGCATATGCTTACTAAAGTGCTTAAAATGTATAGGCTATTAATGTTACAATTACTTCTTCGATTTTCATGTTAACTACTGTATGTTGCAAGTTAAATAATTTGTATAATTATTTTAAGGTTTCTCAAAAGAATCAATGTATGGAGCCTATTAAAGTATATACTAAATTATAAGACTTTTCATACTGTATAATTTCCTTAGTTGACTGGGCTAAGAACTCATCTAAACATTGAATTCATACAAGACAGAGATATAAATATAACGCCTAGAAAACACATGACTAAAATCAGCAACTACTTCCAAAATCCATAAAACAATTTATTACAAACAATTGGTTTCTTGTTTTGCAAAAGTATAGTCAGAAATGTTACTTATTGCATTATCTTAAAACTGATTAGATTAAATAAATACTTTCAGCTATCTTCCTTCTTACAGTGCAGTACCAGCCCGCCTTATCTCATTACTCGGAACTGTGAAACTTATTAACCCCCACGAACTGTTTCCATAAAGTTTTAATAATTTTAAACTAAAATATTGCAACATTAAAGGATTTTGTTTGTTATGGGAGTATGTAGTTTCTACCACCTTTGTGGATTATACATAATAATAAAAGTTATAATTTGCAAGTCAGTATATTTATATGATTACTTAAAACCAAATTATCAAATGTAAGGCAATTGATAAATCTTCACATAGTTCATTTAATAGGCCAACATAGTTATAAAAGTATCGAAATAATCACCTTCGTTCGTCTGTCCTTCTGTGTCGTTTACAATGATCTAACAAAAAGAAAAGAACTTTATATAGTTCACTTTAGAACTGTCTACAACAGACTGTCCAGTGTCCATTTATAAAACCTTTGTTTTCCTTTAAGTGCTGCCAGTAACAATTGATAAAATGCGAGATGTTTCCCTGCGATTGCTTTGATTTGGTAAATTCTAAAGAAAATGGGCTGCACTCACCCAATCACATCTACAAACAGAGAAGAAATAACTAGAACGCGGACATCAAGCAATTACATGCTTTACATTGTAAGTGCAAAATAATGCAAATTTATTATACTAAAAATGTATGATATTATTATTACGTTACTAGCTTTATTTCCGAAAAATGTAAGATAATGAATATGTATGAGTTCAAACAATTTGAATACAGAACGAACTTAAAATTGTATTGCAAAACTTAGCAAAAACCGTTTAAAAAATGCGAAACTACGAAGCTCATTTCAGATATTTTTTACATTAATTCCAAAGGCAAACAATAAATTGCGTAAAATAGCAAATTATAACAGCTGATTTGGGCCATCTGCTTAAAAAATTCAACATAATTGCATGCCTGACCCGAACCAATCTCAATAATTTAATGAAGTATTTTATATGAGATATTTCTTCACACTTTGTTTAACTAATTAAACGTTAGTAAAATTCCTAGAAATACTATTGGATTCTTTACAATAATAATAATATTATAAACATTAGGTTTAACTACTTACATTATTTGATATTCATTTTAATTGTGATATTCAAGTCACAAATAAATATAATATATTAATTACCTTGTAGGTCCGGTCTTGTGACTTCGAGTGAGTTGTTCTTGACTAGTTTCGGGGCCTTGACCCCATCATCAGATAAGACTTATTTCACTCATATGAGCTCGTCAAACACTAAAAAACAACAGATTAGTTTTAATATAAAATATACCGGAAACCAACCACTAAAGACGTCACTATTCACGCACTATCTAACCATCCTTACTCGCAGAGAATGGCAGCATTCCATTGCTTCACACACGTACTTCTTACTTCCCCACTCAGCAAGATAGAATACTATAAAGAAATCATAGCGGTAAAAACACATAGCGGTAACAAACGGTTACAAGACTTCCATAATAGACAAATTGATAAAAAGCCATAGAAAAAGACTAAATAGAAAGAACCCAAATAATGACATAACCAGAGACAACAAATACATTTCCTCAGAATACACCAGCCTCTTGCCTAATGTGTTGAAAAACATTCTCAAGAAATGTTACATCGCCAATGCATTCCGTACAAATAATAACATATCTTCATCGCTTAAACGTAGAACGGACACTCCCATTGAAAATACATAAGTTTACAAAATAAAATGCCCAGAGTGTAACACATATTACATAGGACAAACCGGGAGAAATTTCATAGAGCGGTACAAAGAACACCTCCCCTGCAACAAAACCAACATCACCAAGTCGAACTACGAGCGTCCCTCTGCTGAAGCATACACGGACCAGGTGATTTTAAATCCAGTGTTGGCAAAAAAGGCAGATTAATGAACGCGAATGAGGAATTCGAGATCTACAGAGCCTTCAAAAACGATCCAGATAACATCTTAAATGATCAACTTTCCTTCCAATCGCATCGTTTATGTGATACGGCTTTAAATCATTTAAAAGTGTCCATCAGACTATTAGCGCACATCAGCTAAACTCTTGCCGGCAGTACTCGGACAGTCATGACTGAGTGCACAACGGTGTCAGACATGTTGATGTTTTTTTTTTATGTTAGTGTATGTGTTGTGCATATGTTTTTTTATGTTTGACGAGCTCATATAAGTGAAATAAGTCTTATCTGATGATGCCATCAAGACCCCGAAACTAGTCAAGAACAACTCACTGAAGTCACAAGACGGACCTACATGATAATTAATATATTATACTTACTTTATGTCCGTCACGTGACTTTCTCCTATTTCATATGACGCGTTTCGGAGATTTACTCCATCATCAGACTCATATAACTCTTATGAGGTCGTCTAACATTACATAAAAAGTCACGTGACGGACATACAGTAAGTAGTTAAGCTTAATTATATTACGTTGACTTGGATACCAAAGAAACATGAATCTTTAATTATAAACCTTCTATATAAACAAAGGGCTTTGACTGTAATAATCTATATGAGACGAAATATGTAATGAATACTCATTAGGTACATATTACACTATCAAATAAACTTCAAATTTCTTTGATTAAAGATTTTACATCAAAGACATTTGACGATTCTTTGACGAAATAAATTTTCATTAAACTTTGATGAATCTTTGACATGTTGTAAACTTTGACAAAGATTTAAAAAAAAGAATAAGAATAAAGGGTCAATTGAATAAAAAATAAGCAAAAGCTATAACTTAAAATTTTAAGTCATTACTTAAAATAGTGTGAATAAAAATAAGCAATAGCTAATACTAAAAGCTTTGTCTAATAATTTTAATCTTTGACTAATTTTCCTAGCTAAAGCTTAAAATAAAGAGAATAAAATGTAGCTAAAGCTAAAAATATTTAGTGAAAGCTTGAATATAGTTCAGTATGCCCTCCTGGTGACTTAAAGTTGTTACCTTGACATTGAAACGGATGCATTTATGCCAATTCGAGCAAAAAAAAAAAACAATAGGTTATAGAATAACTTATGTGAATTCATACTAAAAACTATTAGAATGAATATCCAAATTAAAAAGAATTAACACACATAGGCCTAAATTTGTTTTATTTTAATTTAAAGTTACTTTATGTTATATATTTATTTACCACACAGAAGTGAAAATTTGTCCGAGTTTATTTCTACAATTGCAACCGCATAACTCATTTTTGGTGCAGAAATACAATTATTGTTAATTTTCTGATTGCTCAATTTGCAGCTTTGTCAGTTTTTTAACTGATCCAAAATCAAATTCCGTTGAAGTTGATTTATGGTTAAATCTTTTGTTTCTCTGCCTTCCTTCTTTAACATGCCTTCCTTTTTTGTTTGTTAAGGAATTTATGACGATGTAATTCCTGATTGTTCATTAGAGTTCATCATAGTTTACTTAATATTTTGAAGCTCTGACAGGTTATAGGTTTATAATAGGCAGAGATAATAATAGCAATAGTTTATATTATTATTATCTGGGTTTAGGTAAGGGAACAATTAAGGGTAGGCCTTCATCATCAAATCCAACTTGTGATTTCGTACACAAATGCAAATTAATTTGAAATCTTTAATTATTTAATACTAAACTAGCTGACCCGTGCGAATATTTCGCAAGTTCGGAGTAGGCCTACATTTACCTGATTTAACACGTTTATTTAATTCAGTTAATTAAGTTTATTTATTTACATTGGTTTATAAATAACAGTTTCCCTATACAATCTTACAGTGTAAACAATCACAGAGAAGAAAAAAAATTCCTTCTCTGTGAAACAATCTAACTAACAGCTGTCATGCTAGTTAAACAGATGGTTAGTAGATGGCGCCTTTCATTATGAACATACAGAGTATAATATAAAAGTTTTTTAAATCAATTTTTGTTATTAAAACATGAATTTTAAGCTGTTTGTCTATTTTCCCGTGTAGTGGTTAAGGAAAGCTTTAAAATGATGCCTCATTCATGTAATTTGATGATGTATTAAGGAAGTTTTGGCGTACCGACAAAAAAATAGTCTTGAGAAATAATATATGCGATAGGCCTAATAAAAATGCAAGTAAAACCAATAAATTTAAAAAAAAACATCTCTTTTTATTTTTATTTTTTTTATTTAAACTTTCGTTTGTTGTAATATTTTCTTCATCGGCAGAGCTATAAATTGTGTACTAGCCAATTTTTAATGAGTTCTAATAACATCAATCTTCAAACTGCAACAGCTGTTTTAAATTGTTTCAAACAACATTATTAATATATGACAGATTTTAAGCTTTGGCTAAAATTTTCTAGCTTTTAATAACTAGCTTTAGCTAAGGGTTATTCACCTCACTTTAACCAAGTGCTAAGACTAAAAGCTTTGACTTAATAGTAAAAGCTAAAGCTAAGACTAAATGCTAAAAGCTTTTGCTTATTTTTTATTCAACAGACACAATGTACTAAAATATTAATATAGTACGCATTTTTTAGGTAACCTTCTAACCTAAAGATATTTTTTTTTCAGTTTTCATATATTCCTTGTGTTCATTTCCTTTTATATTTGTACAGTACGTTGGCAAAATTGACATGAAGAGTTGAAGCTATGAAAACTTTAATTTTACATTATGAAAAAGAAGAAATTTATTATGTTTATTTTATTGTAAAAGTATATTTACAAGTTTTTTAAAGATTAATTTTGAAATCTTTAAACTTATTATAATATGAATTACGATCTTTCAAGTGTAATTCTTTAATAAAAGAATAAACCGAAACATAACTCCAAAATATATCTTGTTAATAACTCAGCTCATTAAATAAATTGGAAAGGTATAATATGTATTCTTTGACAAATCTTTGTCAAAGCTTTCATCAAAGGTTTTTGATAAAAGTTTGACCAAATATTTGACAATTAACTTCGATAGTGTATTAGGCCCCTTAGAGAATATTTAACAAATAACCAACTTATTTATATGAACATTCGCCTCTAAAATACAGAGAGGCTCTTTAAAGTTAGTGTAGACCCTATGAAAATATGTCCGTCTGTTTAACTTCCTTCCTCTGCGTCTCTTCTTTTATAACTATTATTAGGTCTCAAGTTATGTATTTATGAAAAACATACAACTTAAAATAGTTACCCTTCTGATATATTTGTTTTAAGTACTCTTAAAATGCCAATGGAGTAATTAGATTCGATCCAAATCGCATTATTCAAATTCAAACAACAAATATTTAAGTCACAAAAAGTATAAAAGTTCAAAGGTAAATACAAAATAGTGGTCACAAATATGAGAGGTAAAATGTACTAGTACAACATATATAAAAGCTACAGCTCTAAAACTACAACTTAAATACTGTATGATCTTTGCAGAAAGTGTAATCACTAAAACTGTTGATGCAAAAAAAAAAAACAAAAGGAAATTAATTTAATAATTTTTATCGTGTTTGATTCTTTTAATTAAACTCTACAGTAAAAATAAACAATTAGATCAAAAAACGATGCTGTATACTGCGCAACTTTGAATAACTAAATTACATTATAACGATTAATTCTCATTTTATTATATCACAAGCCATGATATTTTGCTTTAGTAAAAAGCTTGTTTTATATTATAAAAGTTTAACATGTATGTAGCAGTTTTTTATAGTGTAGTAGTGGGAAGTCGTTACACAGTCGCAGTTGTAGTTTTACATATTTTATCTCAGTCAGGTCCATGTTGATATTGTCGTAACGTTGTGTTACATAAGAGAGTATGTTTATAACCTCTTAGATATAAACTGTAATCTTTTTACGACAAAGAAAAACTTTGTCAATATAAGAAAAGTTTACTATACTGTGAAATAATCAAATCCTTGATCAGCTGTTTAATCATTAAAAGCACTCAGTGAGATTTCACTATCAATAAAGCAGCTGTTAGTTGTAAATACAAAATTACTATAAGTTTCTGACTTATATATAAGTTATGTATGTATGTTAACATTTTTACGTTTGTTAAGAGCCCACCTTAACTAATTTTCCCATCTTACTGATTTTTTTTTTTAAATTCTGTGGCCTAATGTTTAAACGTAATTTATTTTTAAAATAGAGTGTTATTTTGTAGTTTTTAAAGTGCCACTTCATTTGTAAAAATTTGAAAAAAATAACGACGTAAATGTAATAAAGAACATCCTTAGCCAATTAACCTATATAAGATAATGAATTAAAAAAAAAGCTTTTATAGGAACCCTTCATAAAAAATATCAGAAGCAATACACAGTTTAATATTATCTGTGCAAAAAAATTAATTAAATTGGCTCGTAAAAGACGAGAGGAAAGATGGGATCAAAAACCAAGGTAAAAACTTAAGAATCACACAATATTCTCGAAATTTGTACTTAGTTCAGGTAAGTGAAAGACGCTGACAACTTTTTCCCGCAAGTTGAAGAAGAAACAAAATTAAATAAACCGCGTTGACTAAGGTACGTATTGCGTAGTCGTAAATTTAATTTAGATATTACAGTAAATTATGAACTAAATTTTTCAGTTTACAATTTTGTGAGAGCAGGGGAGCACGGGGGTTGGCATGGGAGGCACCTAATGGAATTCTCTAGTTTTAAATATGCAGAGACAGGTTAGGGAACTAATACTAAATTTGTAATGAGGTTATCCCTGACAAAACCCACAACTATTGGAGATCCTATATTTTACATTATGAACCAAAAGAAGTAATTATTTATTTTGTACTTTAGTAAAATAAAACTATTATCGTTATTAATGTTTACAGAATGACAATCTTAATTTAAACATTAATTATTTTCTTTTTGATACCCATGATTTTTTTTAAACTTATGAATCCGTGTTTGTATATGTAACAAAGAAACAGATGTGAAAAGACACAATAGAATATTAAAACTCCAGAATATACATCTGTGTCAAAGTCATGCAGTGTTGCGAAGCAATATTACATTCAAAATATTGTCTCTAGCTTGAGTTGAAATACTGAAAGACTCGGTACTGACACGAAATACTTGTAAAGCCAGTCAGACGGAAGAAATTAATTTCAAAGCAAGGTTACATCTCGTTTAGAAAAGTATGAAACCAATTAAACTCACTTCTTCCATAGTGTTGCTTTTATCTTTAGAACTACGTTTACTGAACGTTGCTTTGATGCAGTCACTATATTATGAATGATAGTAGATTAATTTGAATGTGCAAATTAAATAAATCAAATGTAATAAACGTACCAGGAACTGACACATACTTTCTCACAAAAATATTGAAATTATTAAACAGATTAACTGTGACTTCATAATTGTATTTGGATTAGGAGAGGTGATTTATTAAAGTAGGAGATTAACTAATAAATATTATTATTATTATATAGAGAGAAAACTATTTGATCGATTTCGAACAAATTTGCACCAAACACGTTAATTAGGCCCATATAGATGCACGAAAAAAGTTTTGACATTTTTTGAAAAACAACCCCCTTTATGGCCAAAAAAATTCCAAAATCAGTTATTATTATTATTAGCTAAACGATAATTTTTTAGAAAGGTGCAGTTTTTTGCATATGGAAGGGTACATTAAAGGCTACAAATAAGCCACATTTTATCAAAATCGTTAGAGCCGTTTTCTTATAAAAAAATAATAACTGATTTTTTTTGGGAGGGGGGGGGGTTTGCCAAAAAGGAGGTTGTTTTTCAAAGTTTTTTAAAACCGTTTTTCCTGCATCTATACAGGTCTACTTGACATGTCTAGTGCAAATTTGGTTAAAATCGATTGAATGGTTTTCGCTCTAGCTTTGTATACATACAGACATACTTACAGACATACGTACAGACATACAGACAGACATTTTGTAAAAACCACTTTTTTTAACTCAGGGGGTCCCAAAACGGATATTTCCACAAAAATCTCAACATCGATTTTTTTGCGATCACTATACTTTCTCTATACTATAGTATAGTGAAAAAGTAAAAAGTGTACAGAATTTGGTTAAAAGATTCTTTTTTTTTGTAGGAGCAAGAGAAAGAAGGGAGGTATTTTATAAACATTCTGTTATACAAATTAAAACATTGCACAAAGCCTGTTGTACTGTTGAAGGGAAATTTTAAGACGAATATCTGCTAAATGTAAAATTGTTTCCTGACAAACTCAAAAATGGGTGTAGAATATATTTTTTTCATTTGATTAGGAATTTCCCAAATATTTTGCTTAACTCTATCATTCAGTTCATTCAGAAATCTAGGCAGCCCTTCATTTTTAAACATCCTCAATCTCATGTGTTAAGTTCTGGTGATCTTGGTGGCTACTCGATGAACCC
>JAGFPH010000651.1:246597-269024 GCA_018207615.1 Philaenus spumarius
GGTCCCTAATAAACTGTAAATTTTTAATCAAAATCGTTAGAGCCGTTTTTGAGAAAAGTTGATTTTTCCGTTATTTTAAGGGTTTTTATGGGAAAATTAACCTTAAAAATTAAAAATTCACAAAAATGAAAAAAACGCCTGGAGATACCGTGGATTAGTACCTCCATACTAAATTTCATCAAAATCGTACGACTGGTTTAGGCTCTAGGTCTGATAACATCCACACAGACACACAGACACACACACACACAGACATCACTCCGAAAACCACTTTTTTAGGTTCAGGGGGACCCAAAACGGATATTTCCACCAAAAACTCAAACTCGAAAATTTTGACGAATACAATACTTTCTCCATATACTATGGTAAAAATAGAATAACAACTACTTTTAGTTTAACATCCTCTTCTAAATCTTTAGACCTAAAGATAAACAAAATAATACTATTACGTTGTTTTTCACTAAACAAAAAACAAAGTAATTTTAAAAACTTAAAAATTTTACAAAGTTTACAGTAAAATATTTGTTGTTTTTTTTATTGATGAGTTTTATTGATTTTTTAGACTGGCCATCCATTAGCAATGAAGATTTCAATTTAAGACACCAATTACTTAATCTTTATTTTTAAAGTTTATACTAAAAAGCAGGTAAATAGTTCAAGTAAAACATTTTACAAACCTAAAACAATTGAAAATTTGAAACTGTTTGTATAATATTTGGAAATATTCAAAAGTGGTCCAACATAGGTTATTACACAATTATTACCTAGCGTATTCATGTAAGATAAGGCAGTGTTTTAAGGGAGTATAGTAATAAATAAAACAATCCTTTCCTTCGTATTCCCCCGAGTGCTTTTATCAATAACAAGACTCCCTTAACGAGGTTGAGAGTGAAAACAACAGTGTGGGTTCTTGGCTTGTAAACATGATTTATTCCTGGATTTGTTTCACAAATCCGGATGTTTCTAATCTTTAAACATAACATTTTACCTGTATACAATTTGAATGGTAATTGAAATAACGTGAAAACTTTGCACTTACTGGCTATGTATTATACACCAATCTAGATAGTATGGCTTGATTACGAACAGTTTAAAAAAAGATTTGTTCTTTAAATTACATATCTGTAAGTTAGGTTTGCGTTTTAGGTCTAAGTCATGCTGGTTCTTTTTAACTTTCATTATAAGTCCTGTAAAATCATAAACTTAATAATTTGATTCAGACATTATTTGATATTACATTACTGTATTTGTTATCTTAGAAATGGTTGTGATTAATTCTACACCTTTATTAAAAATAAATTATAAAATACGTATATTGCAATAGGGTTAGTGTGCGCCCCTTGGTCTCCTCTAGTTTTATGTAAACTTCTTCTTAACAAAAAATATGTTGTGAATTAGTAATTTGTTTAGAACTGTTTAAACACATATATTGTAATTAATTCTGTCGCAGGTAATGACTTCCATTGGCTAAATGCAGTATTAACTTTAATCGTTGCCTAGTTGAGCCAATAATAATGTATTGTGTGAGTAGAGGCAGCGAAGATGTTACTGTGCCCCAGTGGGTCGCCCCTAGATTAATTTATTTTCTATTCAACAAATAATATTTTGTTTGGTATACATTAAAATTAAACGTCGGAGTTGACTAAAGGTGATATTAACTTTAATCGTTGATTATTTGATCCAATAATTATGTTTAGACGCTTGCTACGATTATTTAAACACATTACGTATAATCAATTATTTCGAAAATATTACATTAGTTAACGTAGAAGTATAACAGATAAATCGTTAACCAGTAGCCAGGTTCGAACCTTCGATGTAGCAGACTAGATTTACTCTCTTGGCCACCCCACTCCCTACTTCAATGTGATGGATCAATCAATGGCGGTTGTTTGCATAACAGATTAGAGCCTAATTGCATTTTGTTTATATACTGGAATTAATACAAACATATGCGATGCTGTTTCCCAATGCCTTTGGCATACATTGTTACATAAATACATACGTCTATATAGCTCATATAGCTCTTTGTTATAAATATATAGAGATTAGGATATATGTAAAGTTTCGATACATATTTGAAATACAAAATGTTTAATAATCTCTGTACACCTAAAGTAGTTGCAGCTTGTATTTGATGGGTAATAACACCAATCAGTTTATCAATGTAAGGCAATAGAGAAGCAGAGGCCGTACTACAGATGCGAATGGTACTGAATTATATTTTAAACGATTCATCGTTGATCGTTGTACTCTTTATCAAAAGCTTTGTGGTATAGTTTCATTAAAAGGCCCACTGAATGAATTGGGTCTACGAATGTGTTATTCTTGGAACGTTAAAATAAACAGCTGCAACAGCTCGAAGTAAAACGGGAAAACAGACGAACAAACTCCAGTTGGTTTTCTTCGATAATAAAACTCGATTGTCTCTTCGACTTTTCAGAAACTGTATTCCTTGAGTTTCTACACTGTTTAACATGAATGTATAAAATCGGTTTCAATTCTCCGAAAAATCGTCAGCTGTATATTTCCTCAGATGTGAAATTATTTCGAAACAATCGGAGTTTATTGGGTTAACAGCAAACGAGTAAATTGTAGAGAATAGTTATTTAGAATAAGACAAAGTTATTTAGTTTTTGTAGGTTGTCCGACAAAGGAAAACCCCTTGTTATGTTGTAGTGGTATTTTAATTCATAGCAGAAAGCTGAAAACTCTAATAAACAATAACTTTTTGAGTTAATGCTTTTGTTATTAAGTTTGTAAATAATGAATTATCCATGGAAGATTATTAAAACTTGTTATTAAAAACTTGTGTTTTATTTATATATGAAAATTAAAGTTGAATTTTTACTAAAGATTCTTGTGTTGTTATACTTTTCCAGTGTACAATTATTTTGTTTTACTTAAGAGTAAAGTAATTATTTTGTTTCCGTTTGTATTCTAGGTCTGGGTTCTTCTATATATTTTTAGGTTAGTCAGCATATACCTAGTCCTCTAGGTTTATGATTTCTTATTAGTACATATATGTATAGTAATACATATGTGTATTAACTTTAGTGTTTTCACTTGATAACGAAAGTTGATTTATATTCACGAAACGTCATGTATTATCTTTTATTCACAGATGATGGCAAAAATGTCCAAACTGGCATTTAAAACAAAAATTGGATTTATTTTTTTGTGTGCACTTTTAAGGTTTTTTTAGTCAACTTTAAGCTAACTTAAAAATTTATATAGGAAGGGGATAGTGTGACACAATATTTAACATTACTTTTACATCCGTTGTGTATGCCACTTTTGACTTTCAGTAGCCTATATTATTATAATCATTGTTCGAGCTATTTGCAATTTAAAATAATAATACAAAAAATTACACTAGTCCCGAAGTCAAGCAACTCGATAATTATTTCATTGAGAATGAGTAAGGTTAATAAATGAATCATCGCCTGACTATTAAAACGGTGGTTTCAAAATGGTTGAAAACCTTTTCATTTCCCCGAAATTTTGCACTTTTGACAAACTTGTAAAAGCGTGATTAAACTGCATAATGGTTAAAATGGTATATTATCAAACTATGTTTGGTAAAATTGAGAGTATTTAAATTAAATCCTATAGTTATAATAACTACAATTTTAAAAGCTAAAATATTGGACGTTTAAAGCTACCATCTTGAGGACAAAGTAATTAATTGAAAAACTATAAAAGAGAAAAAATATAAATTTAACGTATAAGTTATTTATGTGAGGCTCTGACTTGTATAGACCAAAATAATTTGCTCGCTGCAAATGGGCTCACGAGTACCAATATGTCGATAAATAATGATAAAAAAAAATTATTTTTGCAGACGTAGCGTCGGTGGCGTTTGTCCCGCCATATGTGACTTCCCTTCTACGAGGGGAAATGAGTTTCCATTGTATATGTTCCAGGCTGTCGCTTTTCCGTTACGAACGTTTAAATAATCCGTGAATTTTGAAATAAAAATATATTTGGTTTTCAAATAACTTCACCTTATCTTTCTATGCTAAGGCCTATGGGCTAAGAATTTGGTCGCGTATTACTGAAATGATTATGTCAGTATTCAAAATTGATATCTGGGTAACATAGCTTATGTTTCATCATGGTTTTACGAAGGTTTGCTAAGCAGCGATTATAAGGAACATTAAAAGGATTTAGTTGTTTTTCAGTCTGTCTTCCACAGTTGCTTTTTACCAAAACGTTATTACAATGGTGCAAAGCCGCGCTATATTCAAATAATCAGACCTCAACAAATATTTTATTGTACATTGTTTAGACCAATATAACTTTGGTAAAACCAAAAAATATATATTTAATAACATAAAAACTATTATTTTTACATAATTTTGAAACATCATGTTTCCGAAAATATTGCTCAAAAGCCTTTTATTTCAGAAAGTAAAACTTAAAAAAATATGGAATTTGACATTAGAAAAAGCTTTTCCGAAATTTTGTAACAAGCTGTGGAAAATATGTTTCTCATTCAGGCAGTGTAGGTAATACTGTGTTTACCCACGCGTTCACCAATACACTGCATGTGTACTGTCCGCGAGAGTTAATTAAGAAGTCTCCTGAGCCAGGACGGTATGCAGCAGTGTTCGTATGTTACCGCACGACATTTTGCAGGCGCTTCGCGCTGTCCAAACATTTCGCGCCGCATAGTTTTGTTTACACGGTAAAAATAGTCCATGCAAGGTTTAGTATTTAAACTGAGTTGTTTACAGTTGATAATTTTATAAGTTATTGGTGTGTGTTTGTCATCTCACTCTCCCCTCAAGGTCAGTGCTCTCCTCTCCCCTACTTGCTCTTTCATTGTCTGGGTTGTCTATTTTTAGAACTATTGTTCGCTGTCAGTAGCGCAAATATTGGTCATGATCGATAATCTAAAACGTAGTTAAAAACTAAATTTTTTTCAAAATATTTTACTGCAATTTTAATTATTTTTTAAAAAAATAATTTGACTTGCTGTACACTAAATTGATGTCTCCAACTAAATCACAGTATGCCATTGACCTTCATTTGTACAAGTCCACCTGTATGTATTCACGCAGAGGTGTATTGTAGGGAAATCCCCATTTTGTATGTTTTGTTGTACTTGTGAGTGTTTGGCCAACATAGTATTTATACAATGTTATTAAATTCGTACAATAATTATTACAGTACAAACACTGAAATAATTTACGAATTTTACATGTACTTTATTGCTATTTAATACAGTAGTTTTTCTTTTTTTAGCGACCGATAATAATCAAAACCGCGAATACCAAGCTCGCGAATGTCGGGGGATTTACTGTATATCAGTTTTTTTAGTAGGTCTATCAAAAAGCTTTTGCTAGTTTTATATATAAATTTAAAATGGTTTACAATTTAATATTGTACAGTAATTAAAGAACTTGTAAACAATATGTACATAAGTGTAAATATAATCTTACTTGTAAATACAATAACGGGTTTTCTTACTGCCTAACTGTACAAACTTTTACAGTAACAACTTTCTTTCTTAATAACAAACTTTTTTATAGTAATCCTATACTGTAGTACAAGTTAGTTTTTAAAACTGGAAGGCTTATCATACCTTAATGGTTTTCTCAACACTATCAACACAATTAAATAGCTACAATAAAGTAAAATCTCAGTTGGCTACAGTATGTTTTGCCACAGTGAATGTGACCGCAGAATGCCGTGTGCAACGTGAACTTTGCGCCGACTCAGATAAGCGCCTGCAACAGATAGGCGAGAGCACAGGTGACTTCTTAACAGCTCTCGCGGACAGTAAGTTCAAGTTTTGGTTGGCCTACATTGAATAGACAATATGAAGTGTCAGTGCGCTTCTCAAGTTTATTTTAACTGAAGCTCACTACGATCTAAATAAACTGATAAATATTTGCGAATAAAGACTGGGCAAAGACGATATATGTAAGCTAACGAGCCCGCGACCATTCTGGTCTTCGTGGCAAGATGTTAGCAATGTAGCAACAAATTATACCACGAGTGTATGCTCTAAAGGCACACTCATGGGCTTCAACACACGTAGAAAACTTTTATTGGACCCCACATAGGATATGCTAGATTGTATCATCTTGAAATAGAGTAAAACTCTGTAACGTACAACGACGAGACTCTTTTGTGGTTTGACGGAGCTAAAAATCAACTAACTGCTAACAGTATTATGAACTAACGCATAAATACTGGCTCATTATGTGTTCCATACCAACTATCATTGGTAGTAATAATTCCTATATAAATGTGGTAGATTTAATCACTTGGTTTCATAATTTATGAACTGTAACTTTCGGTTTTTATGCATACACAGCCTATATATATATATATATAATATATAATATATAATTAAATTTATCCGACTTCATACAAGAGTTTAATTGTAACAGCTTTATAATATAACCTCACACTTCTCGATGTTTCAGTAAAACCAATGCGGTAGTGGTGCAAAGCCGTCTGGAAATATTATTCGTTATTTATAAGTAGTTTAAATTCTTGTTTTCCTTGTTTTTGTTGTTTCCTTTTTTGATGTTAAGTTTTAATTGGTTGTTGTAATTAAACTTACAACCTGTTATCATTATATATATACAAAAAATGTTTCTAAAAATAAAAATCATTTACTATTTGCAATGTTTGACTTGCTCTGCTCCTTGCCGCTAACAGCATGAAAAGTTGTAGTGACAGTTTCCCTTGACTACTCTCTTCATTATAACATTCAATATGTCAGTACTTTAAATTCGTGCAAACATTGTATATTGTCATACCACTTATTTTCCTTGTAAATAGAACTCTTTCTCTTATTTTTCTAAAACAAAGCATTTCATTTCAGTTCCAATGTGTTTCTGGCAGCACTTAATGAAACAAAGCTTTTATAAATGGACTTGTTGTGACAGTTGGTTGTAGCATTTCTCTTTGTAAAACTCAGCCATTAACAGACATTGTTGATACTTTCATTGGGTTTGAGTACTCTACATGGTCAACAACTCCTTTTACACAATATACTAAACTAATAATCTAATTAAGAACTGTAATTAAGCAGGAAACAAATTATAAATCGTCCTGAAGGAAGTGAAACACTGTACATTCCTAGAATGGTAAACACATTTTTCACAATTTGATAAGAGTTTCGATCCTCTAATATCTATATATTCATGCGTGTTTGTAGTCACTAGATTTAAAAAATTTAAGGATGACTTAAAATTTTTACTTTCTGAAATAAGGAAAACTTTCGTCCAAGAAAATTTTTTTCGAGTATCTCTTGAAAACTACAGATCACAAATTCTCAGAGAAAAACATTTTTTGAGTTTAGATTATTTTAATAAAGGGATAAACAAGCTTTATAAATATGCCAACATATAGTGTGATACCTTTGTAAAACAAATGAATGTCATTTACAAAACAATATACATAGAAAGAAAAAAACACTCTTTACTTTGTCAGAAATAATTACAAATTGTTTATTTAATTAAGAAAATCACATGAAAATAAATCAAGTGGGAATGGTAAACCTGTTGTATGGTTGCAGGAATGTACAGTCTTATACATTCTTGTGCAATAAATACATTCGTACGATTGTATTTGTGTAATAATTTTATCCGATGTTAAAAGAATCCCTTACCTTGATTTTCCAAGAAATCAATAGTTTAACAAAGACATTTTTTATAATGAAAAAAATATATACAAACGGTCTACTATTCTGTGCTAATCTACATTACTTATAAGCTGCTCTACTCCCACTATTTTAGTTTAACTTCTATAAATGTATATACAGTGGTATTAACCTATTACATTTTTAAATATAAAATCATTATGTTATTTAACTTGATATTACTTTTCATTTAAATTACATTTGGTGTAAGCAAACTCGTTTCAAACAAAGTACAAATCTTTAGCCAACATTGAAATGTAGAAATGGTATGTTGTGTTTAGTTGTAATCATTTAAATTAGATTTGTAAATAAAAATACAGTTTAAACTGACCAAACTGAAAGTTTTTTACTAACAGCAAGAAGGATCAAATAAAACCGCATTAAATTTAAATTTCGATGACAAGGGATATTTTAATGACGGTTTTACAGTAAGTGTAATAAAATGGATATTTAAGAGTAGAGCCCAATTAATATATTTAAATTATAAACCGTTAATTTAACTAAACAATCAATTAAAGGGCGAAACTGTAAATTATTATTAAGAAATATGAAAGTAAAAGAAAATATTCTTCAGTTTATAGCAGAATGATACATATTGACAGAATTAAAAAAGTCATGTTTGTAGATAAAATTATTGTGTAAGTCAGACTTTAAAAAGTTCGTGAATGGTAGGGATTTGCCAAATATTTGTACACATATTTGTCTAAACTAGAAATACATAAGATTAATAATTTGGCTACAATTTAACAAGTTCTACTCTAACATTCTACAGGAAACCATAATACAAAGGATCGGCTACAGATGACGTTTTGTAGATCTTTTCATGACCAAAATTTCAACATTTTATCATTTTGCTTAGATTTTTGTTATTTATACAGTATGAAATTGTAACTCTACAGTAACAAATTAAAGAATGTAGATTTAAACAAACAAATTGTTTTTGAGATACAAATTTGTGTTAATGTCTGTGTATGTATGATCCTCGTTACTTAGGTGTTCTGCATAGTTTGAATTCTGTCTGTTGGATGTTGTTTTTTATAACTGGGTGTAGGCCTATGTTCTTGGAATCTATTTTTGAACAAGCGTCCTGTTTGGCAAATAAGGTATATATTTTTTGTAACAGTCATTACAGGATAACTAGTATATACCACTATTTGTTACTTCCTGAAGATCGTCCATATCAACATATTTTGAGATTTGACTCTTGGCCTGTTGAAACCTTCGAACTGAACACAGTTACTTATGGAATCAAATCAGCTCCATTCTTGGCACTTAATAATTGTAACCCTTGTCGACCATCTTATTTTAATATATATCTAATTGTAAAATAAAGTTATTGTGTGTTGTAGAGTCATTCGCCAATTACGTCTCGATGAAGGTGATGCCTTTCCGCAAGCAACTGCCGGTCTTCAAAGAGATAGTTATGTAGACCACCTACTGACTGGCAGCAATTCTGTTGAAGCCATTCCCGAGTTGCAACGACAAGTAATACAGATAATGAGAAATAGTCCAGCAGTCAGGTACTTTTACCTGGACACAATTCCAAAGTTAATGAAATTTTAGGGTGTTGTTTGGGGATGTATAAGGATGTAGTATACGAGTTTTCCACCTAAATTTCCTTGTGGAAATTTCAGGGGAGCCAAAAAACCGTGATTTTTTTGGAATTTTTTCGGTTTTTTGCCTATAACTCAAAAATTACGCGTCTTACGGAGAAATATTACCAATAAAAAGTTAAAGAACGTTAAATTTCCTTAAAGATTCACTGGTCAAAAATATTTTTCGGCCAAATAGTTACCGAGGTACAGCCCTCTAAAGTTATGCAACATTTCTTAAAATGTACACATTCATTTAAAAATACATGTCTTTGGTCCCTATCTTTCGATTGTGTATAGAGTATACCCCTTACCTTTTACCACCCACCCCTCCTTGACCCCCTTCCCCGCCATTATTTATGGAGATATACCTAATAATATGCATTTTATAGGCCAAAAAGTAGTAAGATTTTTAAATCATAACACCAAACCATATCAAGAGTAAATTGAATCAGCTGACCAGTTCAAGAGTAAATTGAACTGTCTCATTTAATTCGTCTGGTCTCTTTTTCACTCTCACATTATACCAATTAAGAACTTAGGTAGTTGTAGAACGAAATCGTTACTTACTATTTATATATTTAAACTTATGTTCACGTATTTACATTGTAAACTAAAGGTAATAATATATGCACATTAGATAAATGCTAATGGTCATCAATTAATTGTCAGTCTTGATTTTTTTGGGGCACACTGTCACCACTTTCATCCTCCGAGTCATCACTCGATCTGTTGCCTGCATTACTGATAATAATGTCAGCTCCATACTTTTTCTGTAGACGCCTCTTCACAGGTTTCACGTATGGTCGAAAATCTTCAGGTACCTACCTGATAGAACAACTGGCCCATGGAAAACTGGCACTCATCACTATTCTCTTCAAGAAACGAGAAAATATTCTCCATGGCTTGATCAAAGTTGGCAGTACTTACACGTCCAGGTCTCTTTTGCACACGTGCAGGAATATTGTAAACATGTTTAATACAATGTAACTAAATTAATCTGTGTTAAAACTCTTCAACAATGCAACACGTTCTCCTTTTTCTGCCCCCAATCGTCAACTAGCTCTCTTGCTTTTGACAAAATCGTATATGCTAGTCCTGGCAGTGTCACCTTTACCATACAATTACGTCTTTCAGGATTTAACTGTTTTATTTCTGTAATCTTCAGTAACATGTTCATCGCAAAGGAAATATGCATTGTTGTAATCCAATGTTAACTTACCTGACCGGGTTGGTTTGGGGGTAGCAGAAACAATTTCCTCATCACGACGTAAAGAAACCAAAATCAATTTTTGAAGTGATGACTTCTATTGACCAGTTGGGCACTGAATTCTATGTTTCTGAAATCTCGCGTCACGCAAACTTTTTGCGTAAACACAAGTCAGAGCGTGAAGAGGGAATAGGCGATACATAGTATATATAGACAAGTAAGCGAGTGGAGAAGGAATAGACGATACATAGTATATAATTATACGTTATTATAATTATTATAATCACATATATTATTTCTCAAGGATATTTTTTTGTCGGTACGCCATAACTTCCTTAATACATCATCAAATAATATGAATGAGGCATCATTTTTAAGCTTTCCTTAACCGCTACACCGGAAAAATATACAAAATACAATTATACGAAAAAATAAAGAAATAAAGAATCCGAAAGTAACAGTGATGTAAGATCAAATAAGTTGTAGGGATATTTTCCTGGCGTTGGCAACACTGATGATAACAATACCCAGCTGAAAAGCTGCCGTTACGCCACTACATTGCTATTGTTAATTAATTGTAAGCTTGGTTATAAACAGCATTGTCGCTACACCTATTTGTTGTTGTTTACCTTCTGCAAGTTGGTAAATTGCTTAAAAATATATAATAACAATAACAACATTATTTCTCTTTAACATGGATTTAAATTAATAAAACACTGTTAGTAAGTTAGAATGCGAATGCTTCGCACGGGTCAGCTAGTATTAATATATTACATAATAATATTAGGCCTATATTATATATAATAAGTTGCGAAAAACAGTGACCATTATAATGTAAGCATTATTTATTTAGTGACTAATGATTTTGAGTGAGGTATTAGTGTATGCACTCTACATAGAATTCTAAGAATAATTCAATATGTAAGGGATAATTATTATAATTATTATATTTGTGAATTTTAAGTTTTTTAAAGAAGATTGATTTTTGTCTAACTAAAGTTTGTTTAGACAAAATTTTACATTTTTTTATATATTTTGACAAAGTAATTAATATTTTACATTGTATTATTTTACTGTAATTTAGGCCTATTATTACTCACTTAAATAGGAAGGTAATGTGACCTTATTACCGTACCGATAGAGGGCTCTATCTCGGTAAATATTAGGCCAAAAAATATGTTTGACCAGTGAATTTTTAAGAAAATTAATGCTCTTTAACATTTACTGAAAAGATTTTTCGGTAGGACACGGTGTTTTCCAGTTATAGGCAATTATTTTCATAGGATATTTATTATAGGAGTTAATGGACTATACAATGCATTTCATTAGGTATATCTCCATAAATAATGATGGGGAAGGGGATCAAGGAGGGGTAAGGTGGTAAAACGTAAGGGGTATACATAATATACACAGATATGTTGAAAATCGAAAGATAGGGACCAAAGACAAGTATTTTTAAATGAATGTGTACATTTTAAGAAATGTTGCCTAACTTTAGAGGGCTGTACCTCGGTAACTATTTGGCCGAAAAATATTTTTGACCAGTGAATCTTGAAGGAAATTTAATGTTCTTTAACTTTTTATTGGTAATATTTTTCCGTAAGACGCGTAATTTTTGAGTTATAGGCAAAAATCCGAAAAAGTTCCGAAATAATCACGGTTTTTTGGCTCCCCTGAAATTTCCACAAGGAAATTTAGGTGGAAAACTCGTATACTACATCCTTATACATCCCCAAACAACACCCCAAAATTTCATTAACTTTGGAATTGTGTCCAGGTACCCCCCAAAACTTTTACCTGACTGCTGGACTAAAAAGGAGGATTTACATTGAGTAAGTGGGCAAGTAATTGTACTGACATAATATCAGCATCGCAGCATACAAACAGTAATCATGTTACATTTTCTTCACAAGATGAAGTTAAAGTAAAAATCTTAGGACTTTTGGGGGATTCTCAAAATGACTGCTTCCCTTCGGGCTCAGTGTATACCAAAAGGACCATTCTGTCAGTTATTACAAAAATCTATGATCCTCTCGGATTTCTATGCCCTACTATATTTTGGATGAAGTGTATCATGTAAGAACTTTGGAAGGCTAATCCGGATTGGGATGATCGAATTTATGAGAAATTGAGCACATCATGGGAAGATATAACTGCAAATTTGGACATTCTATCAACATTAAAAATCCTACTTTTCGTGTGTGCGTCTAAACCATTATACATCAAGTAATAGGGTTTTCAGATACGTCAGTAAAATGCTATTGAGCAACACTCTATCTACGAGTGATCCAAGGGGATTCGATTAACTGTTAAGACTAAATTGACTCCTCTCAAGACCAATAAGAATAAGACTCCTTTAAGAATTAAGGACGACAATGTACAAGCAATGGATTGGCCAATAGGTCTTGTTACTGAAATTCACCCCGGAAATGATGAAGTAGTAGGTTAGTAGGTTAAAAATAAGAAGCATTTTATTTTTGCTTAAAGCATTATATAAAAAATGTTATATTTTCTATGTTATTGTTGAATTGTTAAATATATTTCTTGTAATAATTGTAAAGTCATTTTATTTTGTTTAATTAAGAAAAGGTAAAGTTAATTTGAATCATTTGTAAAGGATCTCCTCTACTAAGTAGGTACATATTTTTGTTTTAGTAAAGTTATATGTTTTATAACGAATTTGAAATTGTATAAATTTTTTGTTTTGTGAATACATCAGTGATTCAAGGTTAATTAATTCCTTCCATCATTCCTAGTGACGTGGTTAGGGTGCTAAGATCATTAATTACATTTTTTTTTAACTTTCTATTGCTTCCACTTCTTTGACTTAGCATCTTAATTTGCGTTATTCACACGCCTAACAAGTAGCCTACTGTGTATTGTATGGCTGGTCTGTGTCGATTTTCAAAAAAATTCATACCATGTTTATTTTTGTTTCTGGCTATGGTTAAACCAAATAAGTTTAGGCTGTTGTTGTTTTCGAGTTCAGTGATGAACTTAAGTTTGGGGTGGATATTGTTTAAGAAATTTGTTTCTCTGTTCCTTGGAATATGCAGACTAACGTCTACGTATGTGTAAAAATATATTATTTTGTTATGGAATGGGTTTGTCAGGCTGATAATATGTTTGTTTTCTATTTCATTTAGAAAGATTATAGACCTGTCTTTCCCAAAATTATTTCACTTTCAACAACAAAATTTACTTGCTTCCCGATGTTACCCCTGTCTATGTAATGTATTTTCACTTCACTAGTAGAAAGTGATATAAACTTTGGTAAATTTATACCAAGTTAAATAAATTCTATATGTTACAAACACTACCAGAGTTGCAATGTTTGGTTTGTCTGGAAACGCAAGGTTGTTGAATACGTTTAACTATATAAACTATGATGGAATTTTAGATATTCCAGATTATCCGTATATAAAATTATCCTGAAAAAGAAAATGTTTGTAATATTCTGCAAATCTACTTACAAAGAGCTTCATAGCGACACAAAATCACTCAAATATGTCTATGTTGAGTATTCATACTTCAGACTTGGTGAACTCACCTTTGAACATTACCTCAATCTGTCTCCCGTACTCTTGTTCGGTTCGGCAAGCGTGGAGGTCTGTCGTTTGAAGTACGCTGTACAATTTGCATTATTATAATAAAAATCCACCACGCTCTCTACGCATTTAAGAAGAAGAAGAATATGTTTTATGTTCGCAACACATCTCTTGTTTTATTTATCTTTATTGTCAAGTTTTATATTTTTAGTTATATTTAAGTTTAATAGTTTTCTTTACGGGAACCCATAAGTGTCATCATAGATATATGTGAGTGTACTTTAGTGATTAGTTGTTCTAGTTGGCTAACTCGCGGAGTGCACTTCCACGTCGATCTTCATCCTACCAAACGGAGCGTCTTCACAACAAGAGTGAGTACCAGAATCGCAGACATTAATTAATTTAGCAATGGTGACACATTATTTTTTAATAATTTTCAACAACAGATATTTATTTTACTTTGGTCCTCCGGAATTTAAAACGCCTTCAGTCACACGCTATTAAACATTTTTACATTGTCGCTTTCTATAACGCTATTAAACAGTCTGGTTAGGGGGAAAAAATTTGCCTGTTTATATTGCAAAATAAACAAAATCCTTAAAACATAAACGAAACAAACAGTATATTGAAAAGAATTTGACCGAAAAGACTCTTGGAAGTTTATTGAGTAAATAAAGTACACTTTTACATCTCCGACAATAAACTTTTAGAAACAAAAGCACTTTTCAGCGACAAAGTATAAACCGCTTAGTCCAAAGGCTCAATTATTTCCGCAGAGATGAAACTCTTTGTCTGAGAATTCCGGTAAAATAAATATTATTGGTTGAAGAATATCTGAGGTCAGTTAATACAAGGTCTTTCAATAGCAAGCTATTCATTTAAATAGTCATGGCTTCGTTATGTGTTCAATCACTGAGAAAAGCTATTTATTCTCGGCAGTATATTTACGATTTATTATATCAGCTGGTATATTCATGATTTATTTGTTGCCATATCAACGTGTTTTACGTTGTTACAAATACTGGTCCTTTACATTTGTTTACAATAATTATTAATCAATTAATATTAACAAATTAACACGGTTCAAGGCACAATATAGTAATGAACGAAAACAACAGTTACTTGGACATTTAAACTCCCTTTATCCAAATGCCCCTAGAATTAGGTCAGTTAAAAAAATAATTTTTAACTCCACCAAAAAAGAAACTGTAAACACATAATGGACCAGTTACCGGACATTAGACCACACGGACATTCGACCACATATGAAAATATGCAGACATTCGACCACACTTTTGGGGTAACTACCTGGGTTGGGATAGCTAGGGATATGTACTGCCCTGCTTAGCACAAAGGGGGTATCTACATTTTTTTCCCGAAATTGATTTATTCTTACTAGATGATTCTAGATGTCACTATGCACCAAATTCTAAGGCATTTTGGTCGTATCTACAAGAAAAGTATTAAAAAAACATCCCTTTTAAGTTGTCGTATCTTCTATATCTTCATCTTCTTATACATTTTCAGAAGAAGCAACAACCAACAAATACTAAGCATAATTAGGAGTATCTGCTGTAGTTACTACCAAAACACCTTAGTATGATTCGTACTAAAACCCTTTTCCCCTTAACTCAGGGTATTATGCAGGTGTATAGTTGTATCTGCTATATTTAATTCCAAACAACAGCATTTTAACTTTTGTATGCATGTAAGTTAACTTCAATTAATTTCAAATAATAATATCAAAAACGTTTGATAAGCAACCTTTAATAAACGTGCAAAACACAGCACTTTAAACTTCAAACGTTGATTTCTCAGTTTTCTGTTTCATGCAGACCGCCCTTTGAGCTTAGCAGGGCAGGGTAAATATTAGGCTACTCGCTGGACAATCCACCACATTTTTAAGGAAGGGTCGGGGGAGGGTGGTTGGAAGATATTAAAGGGGATGGTCGTAGGCCCAAGGGATGGTGCATCCGCTACTACTACACTAACCTAACTTAACCTAACCTAACCCAAATTGAAGAACCATGTCGGCAACGATCTTAACACCTCGAGATATGACACGGTACTGGGTGCGGAACGGGCCCACCCCCTAATACTTTGTCCCGTTATCCAAAGGGTGACACTTTACGGAAAATCATAAATTAATCACTTTAACCAACCATCCCCTTTAATATCTTCGAACCACCCTCCCCACCGTTCTTTAAAGGTGTGGTGGATTGTCCGGCGAGAAATACTTACATATCCCTAGCTGACCCAACCCAGGTAGTTGCCCCAAAAGTGTGGCCGAATGTCCGCCGTGGTGGAATGTCCATGTGGTCTAATGTCCGGTCACCAATGGACCAAACACTTTTTTGTGGCTTTAATCTTATGTAGCCTACCTACTAACAAATACACTTTATATAATCATACTCGTTGCAGTTAAGACCTAGTGTTATTAATCCATAATACTGGAGAAGTATTATTGACGTGGGTTTGAGAGAAGTAATCATTTCAACCCCTTGATTAAACTTCGTATATATTGTTTAGTTATCTTAACGAAATTACTAACGGAGACATCATATACTACAAGTAAAACGTGAAGACACAACCATGAAATGAAAAAGTTAAATTAAGTTTGGAATAATTTTAAACTGGTCTTTAAACACTTAAGCAAAACATTTATTTTTAGACTTTTAAGTGTTCTAGCTTCTAAATGGTTGGGTTTACGTAAAATGTTTCACGAATAAAATAAAATATATGGTGTTTTATTACACATTATCAAGAAATGTTAGAAAATGGCGGCCAATTTTTGAAATTTAAAATTCACATTTTTAATATTCGCTAAAAAGTAGATGAAGTCCCGTTTTTAAAGTTTGTTGTACATCTTGTACTTTTGGAGATCACAATGGTTTACCAGTCAATTAATTGTATGTATGTATAAGAATTAATATCCACTACAGCAGAAAACACACACACTCAAGTTAACATTTTGGCGGAATTAAATGCCTTGTGTTTTGGAGTCATTAATATTAGTAATAATAGTAGTAACACAATATTTGGAGTAATTTTTATTCTTTTAAGCCTATCTACAATTTATTATTGAAAGGTCTTGCAAAAGTTCTAGGATTAAACGTAATATTATATCATTCAAGAATCTAAAATGTAAAAAATGTATACAAATAATAAAAATCATTCGTTGAACTTAAATAGTATACTGTCACCATCTCATAAATTTTTTTGACGACGTAAACTGAATTTCGAAACACGCAAAGGAAAGTTATAAATACAGTCAGGGTCTTCAATATTTCGAATTTTAAAATGGTACTTAAATATACCCTTTGTCAATTTAAATACAAACCCAACAATTTAGTGCCTTACTAATTTGGAAAGAATTTTGGTTAATAAGTGTCGGTCATAAATGAAGTAATCTTGAAGTCATGTCTTATAGCTAATTTCAGCAAGGCACGTACCCTTCACCAAAATGTAATGTATATATTCCGATAGAAAAAATACAAAATCCTTAAGCTTTTTTGCTAATAAGTGCAGTTACATTGCCTGTACAACGATTGTAACAACACTGCACACAAAACAACAAAGGTTATTGCTACATATCATAGAAATTGGATTAGGCCTATCGTAATTATTTATAAGTCCTATAATTTTTATTAAATTAAAAAATACACAAAATTTAAACATACTAAAATTGAATATACTAAATTTAATACATTTTGCATATATAGCCAATATAAATAGCGTACTGATAATTAAACCTTCAATGTACTTCAACTCAAACACAAAACAAACAACAATAAAAGAGAATGTTCCAG
Organism: Philaenus spumarius; assembly: GCA_018207615.1. Taxonomy (NCBI): domain Eukaryota; kingdom Metazoa; phylum Arthropoda; class Insecta; order Hemiptera; family Aphrophoridae; genus Philaenus; species Philaenus spumarius. Next base: position 264,420 of record JAGFPH010000651.1, read on the forward strand.
TGGTTTTAGTGTTTACTGTAATTTATCTCGCAGATGATTTATTTAAACTTGCTTTCCATGAATAACAACAGAGGGGGATTAACAGCTATAAGTATAAAACAATAACAATCTGAAGGTGAATGTGAAGTCTAGACAAATTTATTCGATATTGCTCAGTTAGTGGAATATTACTTGTGTTGTGAGTTGTACAATATGAGTTTAAGGTGATTTTAAAACTATAATTTTCTTGAAATGCTTGTTTTCTGAATATTTGTGGATACTTTTGTCTTATAAATTAATAATAGTCTAGTTTTTAAAATGAATAGTTTCTCTATTTCGATAAATGGGTAAAAAAACGTTATACAGACTTGTAGTTCATTTTATTAATTTAATAATGTTGTCCTGCTGGTGATTGAGTAAACATATAATTTGTTTAAAACTTTGCTGGAAAAATTACGTCGGTTTGTTATAAGGTTGATTTGCATATAAATTGGGTTACATTGGCTGCGCAGTTTGCTGAGTTTATAGTGCCCAAGCTAGTTTAAAATTCCCATCCTTGTAAAACTAGCTGCGATAAAAAACTGTATATTTTAGATTAACCCATCAATTATTAAGTAGGATTTCCCAGTAGAGCAAGATGAATATCCACTGAGAGATAGTTCAGTCGGATACTGCAATATATGTTACAGCTGCGTAGTTATGATCCTGTTATGGTTATTTATAGATTTGCAACCTTCGAGCTAATGCAATAAAACGCAATTTATGTAGCCACGAAGGTTTATTTTACATTACTTGGATATACATTATTATGCATTTATGAAGATATTTTTATGATAATCTAAGATGCGTGTTATCGGTTAATATATATCGACTAGCTTGTTACAATGAGATACCATTGTATTTGGATAACCTAATTTTATTATTCATGATCTATGGTGATACTCTCACAAAAACAGTTTGACGTATAAATCTTATATTTTTAATTAGTTTGAATAATACCTTCCTTCGGCGTCTGTTTACAATCTGTCGTTTAAAAACAACGCTCATACTATTGGTTGGTGCTACACGGAGAAAGGATTGGCATGGTGTATGTGGTTAGCGAGTCGTCTAAACTTGAAAGAAATGGAATACAGTGAACACAGCTGGTCAGTTGAATCATATTGCAACTATTGTGCTAAACCTTAATATTAAAAATTTAGTAACTCATATAATTTGCATGTTTCTGTGCTTAGGCGAACAATACCGACGGGCTAAAACAGCCTGAAAATCAACGTCTGTAGTTTTCACCATTATTCGCCATTATTATTATAGCGTTCAAGTGTTGAGTGTCAGGAACGCTTACAATTATATTTGTCAGCTACATGGCCAACTTAATTTTAAATTTCAGTAAAATATTTATAATACTTCAAGAAAATTGTTTTTGAAACAAACCCGCAATGTTTAATTAATTCTACCAAAATTATTGAGTCTTGTCGACCATGGTTGCGCCAGCGACGATATTTACAAAGCAGCTTATCACAGATGAAGTAAAATATAGAAAACAGACCTATACATATTACAAAAGAGAACAATTACTTGGCTAACAAACAAAAGTAAAAGACAAGATGTGGTAGGAGACTTATGGTCAAAGGGAAGCCAATGGTTTAAGCTTAAGCAATGACTACATTGATATGTAGTCATTGGGTTTAAGCAAGGGTGAGTTTGACATAAGTTCTACCTGATCATTTAGTACAAGGTCTTTACAAAATAATCTCTTGATTCCTAAAATTTCCAATAAATTAAATTTCCATCTTTTTTCATTGACATGGAGAATCTTAAATTAACATTATTGAAAAAATTGTCACTAAATGAATTTTTAAATGATTGGAAAAACTAGAGTCATTTTGACCCAACCTCCAACGTCTTCACTTAACCTGCATTTAAACTACGGCCTGTTTGGCCTACATAAGCTCCATTGCAAATGTTATACGTCGGTTTATAAACACCACTTTTTTGCACGTTATATATTAATTTTATCCTTACAATTTACTAACATATTCCCTAAATTGTTTTTAAAGAAACAATCTGGTTTACAGTGATTTTTCTTTGCTAATGTATTCAAAACCGTATATCTAATCTTACCAATGTAGTTGATTCTACGTCATTTTGATGCTTAGTAATTCTTTACAAAAGTCGTTATTAGACATAAGAATATCAGTAAGAGGATGAACTACTATGGAAGGCTGCCAATTTGTGACTATAAGGTTGTTGTGATATAGCGTGACAAATATTGTTAGTAAACTTAGGTTTCTTAAAAATACTGAAACTATGATTTCCATTTTAAATTTGTATAGTAAGGTCTAGCAAAATGATTTGATTTTGAAACATATCTACATAGTGTATTTCCCATTATATTGCCTTATTAATAGAATTTAAATAATTTAACAACAATTGAAGGATTAGGTCATGTCCTTAAAATAAACATAACACATCATCCACATAGTATTTAAATCTACCAATATTTAATATTAGAATTAAATGGATTTTACTGTCAAAAAATGTTGATTCAAATTTGTCCATAAAAATCTCAACTATCAATGAATATAAGTGGGATCCCATAGCCAAACCATCGACTTGAGTAAAATCCTTCTATTTAAATTGAAAATAATTTCTATCAAGACATACTTTAATTACATTAACAACTTTATAGTTGACCAAGGATCAACTTTAGTGTGATCCAATAATGTTTCAACGCTTTACAAACAGTGATTGACAGTAATATTTGTGAATTAACTTTTAACTTCAAACGACACAAAAGGCACTTTTACATAATATTTAATCTTATTTACTAATTCTAATTTTGAAATATTCTTTAAAAACGTATTGGTACATTTTGTTAGATTATATTATGAAGAGGACTGTACAAAGGAAGAAACCGGACGGATGGGAATACCAGGTTTGTGTAATTTCATCAAACCATATAATCTGTTAGTCATACTGTTCATTACAGCAAAGGTTCATTACAGCAAAGATTTTAAATTAAAAGAACTAAAAATGCGCTTGCTGTGAGCTAAAGTCGATTTGACAATTTTGTTTTTTCTTTTGTTGAATCTTTCTTTAACTGCAAATGAGTTGGTTTGGTTGTTGGAAAACAGTTCGTTTGTGCAATGAAAGAAAGAAACCATGGTCGGCCAAACTCAATAAATTTTGTAGAATTAACTAAAACTTGCGTGTTTTTTTTTTCATAAAATGGAGTTCTACCAAGTACTTTCGGTCATTACTGTAAATCGTAAAATTTGTTATATTGTTTATAGAAGTTCGTAGCTCTTTCAGAATTAAACACGTGCTCGTGGAAAGATCAACGGTACCGAAATTGATGCGGTGGAACTAGTTTGGAGACTTTGCATTAGTGAAGTGTATTGACAGAGTACGGCTGGCCTCTTATTGATTATAAACACTGTACATCTTACTCCAGTCAAAACAAGGTCAGACGGGGAAAACAGTTTGTGGCGCCAAGTGTCCACTTTCCTTCTCGTGTCCTTTTGCAAAAATAAGTCTGTGTGTGGGAAAATACCCTATCAGTAAAGTATGTGACAATCTCTTACCACTGAACCGATGTTGATGAGTCAGGAGCCATTAATTAAAGACTTACTGACAGTGATGCACGGGCTACAACAGTTACTGTAGCCCGTGCATCACTGAGGATGGCGACATTGTCGTTGAAACGCGTTTGAGGTTAGTAAACGTATTATTGTGAGATTTTGTGTTCAGGTTTTATTTTATCTAAGTGACTTTCTCACAAGTCAAGCTCATTAGTTATTTATATGTCATTAAAGACGTTGTTGAGCTACATAAAATAAAATGGTAAACTTCATACAATGTGAATAAAACATTTTACATTTCAGGCAACTCGAATTAGGTTTAAATTTAGGTTTAAGAGTCTAAAACAAGTTTTAAAAATGTTTCTACAATGGAAAGACAAGATGTCCAGCTGGCAAATTTATAAAGTAAAATGGCTTCATTTTATAAAATCTTGGTTTGGGAAAGATTTTAAAATTTAGGTATTTATTTCGTGTTTTTTTATTATTCTATTTCGGAATTTTTGTATTTTTTGTTTAACGATTTGAGGCGCTAGTAAAATACAAAAAGGAAGGGGAAACAAGAAAGATTTAAAAGTGTTAGTTCATTTTATCTGATTCTTTGAATTGTTTATTTTTACTTCCAATTTTAGTGTGAATGTTTTAAAAAATTAGTGTATTTTGTTATGTTTGATTCCAAATAAAACTGAACAGGCAGTCAATTACCATTGTTTATTATGCTAGGTTTGATTGGAAAATAAATATTTTAAATATATTGTTTAGGTGATTTTGTTTTTTCTTATATTTTGCAGTTTATAAGCCTTGAATTTTTATTTTTATGTGCACAAATTATTCTGGTTTTATTTTGTACAAGATGTTATTTTGTTACACAATTGATGTTATGGTACTAGGTACATATGCTGTCAAATGTTAAGCCTATACTGTTGTTGTGTCAAATACTGTCAAATGTTGACCCTGTACTGTTGTGTCAAATACTGTCAAATGTTGAGCCTATACTGTTATGTTAAATACTGTCAAATGTTGAGCCTATACTGTTATGTCAAATACT